>CAKNYM010052573.1:781530-890370 GCA_932195095.1 Andricus curvator
ATATACCACTAAGCTATTTTAATTTATAATGTAAAAAATAACATACAAAAATTATATCTGTTCATTAAAATTTATCAATAACAATAACCATTTGTTGTATTCTTGCTATATTATAATCTGTATGTATTAACTAAAAAATTCCGAAATTTTGGTTTTGTTTATCTAATTTTTCATAAAAATAATAGCTATTAACGCATAAGAAAGATTCGCAGTAGAGTACATTGTTATTTGTTTATAATGAATTAACCGAGAACATTCCTCGATAAACTATATAGAATAAAAAAACTTGTTTTTCTTTAAAATCAAAAATAATTTTTATCGTAAATCTAATTTGTTTATAACAATGATAATGGTTTTTATTATTAAATTTTAAGGAACAGACATGATTATAAACACATTATAAATCAAACAAATTTAGTGGTACAGATAAAATAGTTATAAAATAAGGAAATTGTTATTTTGTCATACGAATTGTTTATAAAAATAATAGTTATAAACTTTTAATTAGTTTTTAGAACATTACTGATACTCTCCTGCCAATTTATCGTAATTAGAGAAAAATGGTTATTCACTGTCGAGTACCGAACTTGTATGTTAGTTAACCTAAATTGTTTAAAACAAAAAAGAAAATTATTTTCTGAATTAGTTATAATTAGTTATGTTCCGTAAGTGTCATGGCATTGATTCCAGGCTATACAGACACTGTTTTTTTGTTAACTTTACATTTAAAAAAAGATATAAATAATATAAAATTTGAAAATCGACTTCGATAAATCTCTTGCAAATTCAACTCATAACTTGGGTATTTTTTCAGGAACATGCTAACTTTTTGTATGAACAATTTTTTTATTTAGGAAACAAAGTTTTTAGATATTTTTTCAAAATTACTCTTTAAGAAACTCTTCTGAAAATTATTGTGGTCAAATATTCTTGAAACTTCAGAATAATTGTATATTTTGTTACATTCTATAAAATATTATTTCATTGAAAAAAATTAAAGCCACCTTTAAAAAGCACCTCTTTCTTTTTTCTTTCATAATTCTGAACTATATTCCTGATCATTACCGAGAAAACCTTCACTTTGTGACTTCAAAAGCAAGAAATAAAACCCACACACATAAGAGAGGCTAAAATATTCGAACATAAAATTGAAAAAGATGATTACCTCTGGAAGGCAATTTCGTTCAAAGAAATAGGATTTAAAATAAATGCTCGACTCTCGTTTGAGATCCGATACCATACTAATATTTCTCTTTTCAAAATCGACAACAAAATAATCACCTTACCCAAATGGGGCTGAATAAATTCTATAGCAATCTAAGCCCCTCTTGTCAATCTCTCTACAAGCTTCTTAGAAAGCAATCTGGTTCTCAAAAGAGGAAGTCGCAAGAGGGAATTTAATAAAGCTCATAAATTGAAAAATTATATTTTTATATTATACTTAAAATATAAGTAGCAAAATACTATATAGAAACATCTTAATGATGTAATAATTCAAGAAAAATAAGTTTATTTAGAATATTACAAAAAATGATTACTTTTTGTATCAGGGAACTAGTAGCAAAATAAAATAAATGGATAGAAAGGAAGAATGATGAGGGATAAGAAGCAATGATTTACTTTTTATACCCGGGAGACAATTTTTTAGTAGCATTTAGCAAAACCAATGGCAATGCAAAATAAGTTTAGTTAGAATATTACAAAAAATAATTACTTTTCGTCCCAGGGAGCGAGTTTTAAAATAAAAGAAATAGATAGAAAGAAAGAATGATCAGGGATAAGAAACGATGATTTATTTTTTTATACCCCAAAGAGTATTTGAGTAGTATTTAACAAAAGCAATGGCAATGCAACATAAACGCTGAATTCCCTTTTCCCTTGAGCCGATAAGGACAATTTTGACGCGTGAGTCTCTATATATTAAGGTTTCTGTAAATGTTTGTGTGTACACCTGCCAGTTCGGAGTAGGCGAGTTCCGTCGTTTCGACGAAAATAAAACTGCGGTAGTAATCTTAGAACGAAATAAAATATTATTTCCCTATCAAACTGTATTACCTTCCGCTTCGACAAAACTCAATGCGAGCCAGCCAAGAGCCGATTCCCGCATTTATTTCTTTGTCTTTTTCTCACCAGGGTTATACTCCCTTACTTCCTCTTTCTCTTTCGCGGGCATTCGATAAAGTTTTGTGGCCCCAGTAATAGGAGCCCCCGTGCCTCAGCATCGGCGAATATCGGCTTGAGGGATTTCGTTTCCGCCGCACTGGAGCCTTGAAGAAAGATCGCAGAAAAATGCTCTCGTTTCGAGCGTTTCGAGATACCGAAATCTTTTACATTCCATGACTTTTTTAGACCCTGAACTGGAAAAGGTTGCACAAAACTCAAGCTATCATCTGTTCATCGTCCCTACAGCCATAAAATATTTCAATCCTTGATTTTTCGATTTCTGTAGAAGTGAATCATATTATAATCATAATTATATTTCTGGAAAAAATAGTTTTTTCTTCAATCATTTTTAGAATCAATACAATATTACCGAACATTTGATTTCGAATAAAACAAATTATTTTTAAAATTTATGAAAAAACTTACTTTAACAATATTTTTTGCAATTTATTTTTGCTTTTTATTGTTTCTTTCGCTTATTTGTTTCGAAAAATCATTTTCTACAACTCTACTGTTTCTAATTTCAAAAGTAAATATTTCTATGGCTGAAATCGATAAAAAATTCTTCAAAAAGGAAACATTTTTAAACGGACCAATTCCATTTTAAATCCGGAAAAATGGCAAGAAATATGTATTCACGGAGTCAGAATGATTTTTTATTTGTATATATAATTCTGGAGTCAATATAAAGAGACGCGTATTTAACAGTTTGACGACAAATTTTTATTTTTATTTTTACAATTATTTGAAAATTATCTGCGAATTCTAAAAAAAATGACAGACTTTTTTTTTCAAAATACCCTACTTTCAGAACGAGCACAGACATTCGAGATTTTATTTTGTTATTCAATATTTTGATTTTTTTCTAGAAACACATATATGGTGATATGTACTACATATCTCTTGAGTTTCGATCTTGGTAAACCACTGCTTCACACTAGAATATATTATTTAAAAAATAATCGAATTTTTTTCATTTATCTCAGAAACGACAATATTATAAAAAAATGTTTAAAAAATGTTTTTCACATTAAAAAAAGTTCTAAGAAAATGCTACTTGCTCTTGTGGATAGTGTGCAACGTTTACGAGAAAAAAAATACATTAAAAAAAAATTCCGGTTTCAACAATGGTTTAGCCCGCAAAGACTGATAGGATAACTTTTTTATATCAGTAGAAACGTTTTCAAGATATTGGAAAAAAATAAAAAGGTGTAGTTTTTATGCGGGCCTAACCATTATTGAGGATGGGAACATTTTTGTAAATATAGTTTTCGATTTTTTCTCGTGAAAAATAGATGTGTAAAGTTTTATCTGAACATTTTTTTTACCCTCCGTTGTTTCCGAGAAAAATTAAAAAGTTCGTTTTTTCAAATACAATTTTTTCAAAATGAAGCAGTAGTTTACCAAAAACGAAACTCAAGGGATAATTAATAGATATTACCACTTATCTCTCCCAAAAAAAAAAAATTGAGAAGGGGGGTTAAAAAAAATCCACTCTGAAGAATATCAAAAAAACAGCCGCCATTTATTCATTAAATTTTTTTTAAGTCTTTTGGAATCAATTGAAAGTGCAATAATTTCCACGTGGAATAATCACAGAAAATCTAAAAAATCTATGCTCATTCAGAAAATACTGCATTTAGAAAACAAATCATGTTAATGTTTGAGAGTTTACACGTAATCTTCGAATGAATGTAATAAATAAAAAAAAAAAAATGTTGATCAAACTGTAAAATACGTCTTCCTTCATTTTCACTATAAATTGATATATTCAAATACTAAATCATGGTGACACACTAAAAATATTTTTTGTAACTTTTAATCATTTTTCATAAAAATAAGGTTTTTTCTTTCATAAGACATGACTTATAATATTATTTCAATTCTTAAAGTCATAACAACCTTTTTTCCAGAAACCAGATTATTGGTACGGCAACTACCCTAAAGGAAATTCCATGTTTTGGAGTTATGCAATTTTCTTGCGAAATTTCTTTTTGAATGATGATTTCATAGTACAGGGACGATTTCACATATTTTTTAAAATTGTAAATTATTATAATAGGGGTGGAAGACAAGGTTGCTTCATTTTTTCGAAATTTTTGGAAAGGTGAATTTCCGTGAAGCGCCGCAAGTGATAAAATGTGTATAAAATTATTATTACATAGTGAAATACAACAAACATTACAAATTATATTAAACCAAATAATAGTTCTTTTTCAATATTATATTTTAATACACGAAAATATAAATTCCTTCCTCTTTTAACAATTTAGTAATTTAATTTTTTATCTTTGAATAAAACGATGAAAAAAATTGCTTCACCATAATTATTGTATATACACTTATAGATCATGGACAACTCATTTAATATTTATCTTGATTATGTTAAATTATTTTCTTATTGAAAATAATGTTCATAATTATGAATTATATTTTATTAGTAAACATATCAATTAATTTTTCTTTTCAAGTAAGTCTTTTCATTGAACACCCTTGTCTTTCCTATGTGTGCTGTAATTTTTAAGAGCATCTTTTTAAAACTTCAATAAAAATTAATTAGAAGTTTTGAAATTTTTCTCTTGCATATTTTTCTTGAAATTAGAGATTACTGATATTTTTAAAAAGTTACTCTTCGATTTCTACTCTCCATTTGTCAATAGGAAACCAGTTACAAAATGAATCATTGTAGAGGATTTTTACCAGGATTTAGAAATTATACCTCATTTTGGTAATTGAATTGTAGAATAAAATTCAAATCTTATAAGTAGGGTAGACAGGGGAAAAGTTGTTGACATACACAAAATATTTATTTGCTATTATACAATTTTCTTTCTTCGAATAACTAGTTTTATAATGTCGATAAAAATGAGTCTATATGAAAAATATTGCAAAATAACTTTTATGCCGAAAAAATGAAAAGCAAACTGAGCCTTAGAGCCAAATATATATTTTTTTTGATTGAATGAAAAGCAATATTGAACCGAATATTGTTTTTGATGATTTTGCCACTACAAGAAACCATATATACTCCCTTTTATAAAAAAATACATTGTAAATCTTTGACTATTTCTATTATTCTGTTATGAAAGTCCCATGTTAGCCCCGAGATTTTAACTTCTGGGGTAAAGTGGTGTATTTAACACAAACATGAAATGTAAGATATTGTCCTATTAACCTTTCTGTAAGAATATGAAGATGTTAACATTATAGTAAACCTTATTCTTAATTTTTTGTGAAACAATAAACATTAAATTCATAGTGCTGCACAGTGGGACAAAAAAGTTTTTCTGGATAAATTAATCTAGAGCGTACAATTTTGATACGATTTGAGCATTTGAAACAAAAATTAAATTTGACTAAGTACGAAAGAGATTTATGAGCACCGATTTTTTAATTAATTTTTTTTATTGACCAACAAAATTGATATTTTATTTTATTTTCAAATAAACAATCCTAGTTTTGTGAAAATACTTATATTTATGTGAAGCATCATTCACTCATTAAAGCCACATCTTACAAATAATAGCCAGCATGTTAAAGCATTTAAAAGAATGCTTATTTTTATATTAACAAATTAATGAGTGAAAGTGTAACTTCAAGATTACAAATACTTGGAGACTTTATTTTTTAATTTATGCTCGGGATATACGTAAAAACAATGCTCAGTTGAAGTTTTAAAAAAATCCAACGTTATTTAAGACGTCTTTCCTTTAACAAAATTAATACAAATTTTGTCGGGAATAAATATATATGCTATGTATAAATATATGCTATATACAATAGCAATTGTTATTTCTTTGAATAAATTTTAATAACAAATACAGATTTTCATCAATTTTCAACATTCAGATCTCGTTTTTTCAACGGAATGAACTCTATATACTTTGAAAAAATTATTCACTTATAATACTTTATCAAAGAATAATAAATTTTCATTGTATAAATAAATTCACAACTTGACTACTTTCATATGTCAATGGATGTAGTTCTTTTTACGAAATCGTCTGCCAATGACTCAGAAAGAACTCTATTTCAAGACCACTTCACGTGATATAATTTTTTATTCAATTGGATACATTTTATAAAAAAATACAGACTTTCGTCAATTTTCAATCAGCTGATTTCGTTTTTAAACGAAATTAACTCTAAATATTTTTGTATAACAAATTTTTGTTTAATAAACCCGCAATTTCTTCATTTTTGAACAGTGAGCAACCGGTTTCTTTTAACAATTGAAATATTACTGTCTGTGGCGTTTATGATTGTCGCCTGATAAAGTCTACTGATTAAGAAGGCCCTTTCTGAGCCATTCGCGGTCAATTTCGTAAAAAAAAGACATCCATTTGTTGACAAGTAGTCAAGTTGTGAATTTGTTTATAAAATTGTTTATAAAATAAAAAATCATTGTTCGTTAATGAAGTATCATAAAGAAAGGATTTTTCCCAGTAATTCAAAATTTATTCGGTCCAAAACACTAAAACTGCTGGTTGAAAATTAAGGAAAATATGTATCTGTTCATAAAAATTTATGTAAATAAAAAAAATATTGTCATCTGACAAAGTCTCCTAATGAATAAGGTCTTTCTGAGTCACTGGTAGTCGATTTCGTAACAAAAAACAACATCCATTTGTTGCCAAGTAGTTAAGTTGTAAATTAATTTATAAAATTATTTATGAAATAAATAATTATTGCTGGTTAATAAAGTATCATAACCGAAGGATTTTCTCAAGTAATTTAATATCAATTACGTTGAAAAAACAAACAAATTTGCCAGTAGAAATATCTTTTAAACGTTGTAAACTGCTGGATATTATTGGTAAGGAATGTCTTCACTGATTTCACGATGTTCCCCATAAATATAAAGAGTTGTCAAAAAAAGAGATTGTATATTTTCAAAAAACGTCAACTTTGTTGTTAAATAGAAAATAAATTTGAAAAAAAATTATATTGGTGCTCATAAATCTCTTTGACACTTTCTCTTTTGAATTAAAAAAAAAAATGCTCTAATCGGATCAAAATTGTAAGCTCTAGACTAATTTGCCCAGCAAACTTTTTTTTTGCCCCTGCTCTGCGCTGTTCTAATCTACCCTATTAACAAATACCCATTTAGTAAAGATATCTCATAGAATCGAGAAGTGGCTTTAAAATGGAGATATTGCAAAATAATATGTGACAAACTGGTTTCCGTTTTGAACAACACGAGAAGGTGAAACAAATTACCGGAAGTAGGTGGGACGACGGGATTCGGCATACCGTTTAACGCGTGTGGAAGTTGTCCAGCTGCCAAGGCAGCCATGGGATTGATGTATGTTCCCTGTGCCGTCGCGGCAGCCATGAGTGCCGCCTGCTGCTGTAAAAGCCACAGTATCGTTAAGGTGCAGTTAATTCCACTAATTAAACTTGAATTATAACATTTAACTATCATCATATATAATTAAATTTTTGTCATCTGTAATTTTGATGGTTCTCTCATAAAATTAACAATCCGAAAAAAGAAAGGCATACAGTCAAAACACCTGGAAAATTTCTGATCTAGTCTCTTTCAACAATTTAGAGTTCGATACTACCTCATTTCGGAATCTTAATGAGTTGCTGAATTACCAATATTTTTATATTTTTTGTAAATCTTGAATTCTGAGATTATTACTCACTTGAGCGTAAGCGGCGCCATAAGCCCCGAATTGATTGAAGACGAAGGGGTTGATGAGGCCCATGTTTGCAGCTGTCTGCTGCATGCGTCTTAATTGTCTTTCTTTTTCAGTGTCTGCAAATTTTACTACTAAGCTGGATGACGCACCCTGAAACAAAAATGAGACAATTTGATAAATAAATTATTTTTAATAAAATATAATTATCGTTAGATAAATATTATTCTAAAAATTATGGATAGATTGATCTTACGGGCCGTCCATAAATAACGTAACAGTGGGGGGGGCCCGAATGTTACGATCTGTCACGTATTATTTTTAACAAATGAACATTATAGGAAATCTATTTATCAAAAATTATAGTACAATATACTTCAACATACTTTATAAATTTATAATTATATTACTTTATAATAAACTTTAACGTTATATTATAACGTCGAAGTTTTGTAATTTTACAATAAAAGATTGTCTGGCGCTCAGAGGAGACAGAGCCCTTACCGTTTAAATTGAACCGACGTTCAGCCCCCCCCCCCCCCCCCTTACATGCCAGAAATTTATAGTGGGTTCTTTGATCCAGGTCCTCAATTTAATGTTGAATATGTTGAATGAAAGGATACAAACTGAATATTAATTTGTTGAACTAATCAGAGCTTGTGAATTAATTAGGGTATATGTATTTTGGGGTCGTGAGAAAAGGATCTTTGAGACAATTTGGTTGTCTGGAGCTGGAATGAACGCATCACTATTCGCACCACAAGAGTAGTTTGCACATCGGATGTCCCGGGAGATGAAGTGACAGACACAGTGAACTAGGTTAGGGTGATGAAATAGGTTACATAATTTGGCGTCTACGCCTAACACGTAATTCATGTATTAGATAGATGAGAGGTTAGATGGTTTAATATGGTGAGATTACATATGGGCCTCGATTATAATGGAACATCGTACATTAACTCGCTGGCGTATCTAGGATGCATCTCCGTTTCGCTTAGCATGCATCCTAATTTACCCCGTCATCGCTTTCATAAGCTATCTAAGATACAAGTAAGAGGAAATTGAAGGTGACTATTAGGACAAGATCCTGCCGAAAAATGATATAGCAAGGGATAGAAACTTCAGAATAGGAATGGATATAAAGGGACAGAAAGGATAAAAGACGAAGCAACACAAATGATGTTTGTACCCGAATTCACATCCTTTGCAAAGGAGTAGGGAAACCCAGTACAAGATGGTAGAAAAAACGTTAAAGTTCTAATATTGATAAATGATGAATACTGGAACATTCGATTTAATTATAGCAATGCCATCATATGAATTATATTAGCCATTTATCCTATATTTTATACTTTTTTAACACGTTTGAATTTTATACAGACGGTTCTCTTCTGTTACGAAGTGATTATTCACATTTTGAGCTTTTCCATTCAGCTGTCCAAATGTATAAATTTGTAGTCTATAAATTAATGAAACAATAATCCAAAAATGTTGTTTCGTTGATAGCACTTAATTGTTTGTGCTCGTAACCTAACAGTAAAAAAATGACTTTGATACCCAGAACCGGTCCACAATTTATTCACATCATACAGAATGACACTTCTCATAACAAGAAAAATATATTTTCGATGAAAATTAAGAGAATTAATCTTCAGGCAGTTTTTAAGCCAACAGTTTGATCAATCGAAGGAACCAGTAAAATAATAGTGAAAGCAATTTATTACTTTAATGACAATAGGGGACCTCTAAATGTTATCCAAACGGCTTCTCCTTTTACACAGCTCATTTAAATAAAAAAAATGCCAACAGAACGTGTGTGCGTTTATATACGACGAATTTTGTTTGCGTTATAAACTGAATCACCCTACTATCCATAAATTGAAACCATAAAGAGTAAATACTTATAAATCTTAAGCATTCCGAAATCATTTTGATTAAATCGACTTATTACATTTTCAAAAAAATCAACGCCATTTGTTTCGTTTTAATTTTGTTTATGATTTTCCAATAAATTTGAAAATAGGCAGGTTCTACAATCTTCTCTATTCAATACGTATTTGTGTCTGGATTTCGAACCAATTTTCTGCAGTTCATTCTGTCCTCGTTCGGTTTCCCTCTAATTTGATTTGTTTACTACATTCGATTCAATTTCATCCAATTCCATCCCTATTCTATTTCACGCTCATCCGACTTTATCTTACTTCTTTGGTGCAAAAGAGTCTTAATCGCAGGCCCTTCTCAGAAAAGCAAATAAGATATATCGTTCTCATCTTTCAGGACAAATTTTCTGTTTAAAATACTCTTTGAAAACTATCGCAAATTCATTGAATTTCGCTACATCTGTGGATATTTGTTTAGGTTTATAAAAATAATATATACACATAAATAATTTGCAATATTATTTCTTGCAAAATTACAATTTTATTTTAGGAATTGTAAATTCCAATCGGTTTAAATTTAATAATAACAACTAGCTTGAAAGATCTCAAATTTGTAAAACAAAGTTCAGTTACTTACGTTAATGGAAAAAGTGATCCTAATCCAGTACGTAAACCGATCGAACGCTCTCGTGGGTTCAAATCCTAGTATGAGGGAACGATAAAGAACCTAACATTGTGAAAAGTTTTCTTTCTCTGTAATGTATTTTTTACATTCTCATCCTAATGAGAAGGTATTGGTTTTATGTAAAATTTGGCTTAGTCAGTTTTCATCAAATCTCCACGTTTCAAGAAACCCTGATTCAGAAAAAACGATTTTTACGAAGGTATCTGTATGTATGTCTGTCTGTATCCTGTACGCACGATAATTTTCGAAAGACTAATCAGATTGGATTGAGTTTTAACACACGTTTTTAAGACATGAAAAGAAAGGACGAGTTCGTTAGCCAGCTATTTTGGATGAAAATTCAAAAAGTTGGAGCATTTAAAAAAGGTTTGAGACCACTGATTTTCAAGATTTAAATTTTTTATGTACGGCTGTTATATAGACTCGGAAATTCGAAAAATTTATCCTAACAACTTTTTTCGATGAAAATAAAATTATCAGTGTTATAGCATTTTCAAAATCTAAAAAAAAACGAAAATGAACATTTTAAGCCAAACAACGCACGATATGAAAAAAATCAGGAAAAGAAAAACGTTTTTTTTTAAAGCCCTATAAGATTATCATAACAACTTTTTGAATTTTTTCGAAAAATCGAAAATTCAAATTTTGACCCCACAAAACATAATCAAAAATTCTATTTTTCGGTAAAACTATGCAAAATACGAAAAGAAAAAATAAATTGACAAAAATTATGCACCAAAAAAAAAGATCTACAATTTCGTTATTGATCATTTTTAAGACAAACGACACAAGCTGCAAAAAAAATTAATCAACAAAAGTTGTTGACCCAAAAAAGAGCTACGAATTTTTTATTTATCATTTTTTGATAAGACGTGTAGTTTTGGTTTTAATCGTGAAAAATTACATTGCAAATAGACAAATTAAATTTTTGGACAAAAAGACACAAGGTACAATAAAATGTTTCAATAACAAAATTGTTTTTAAATTAGATCTGATAGTTTTCTTGTAACTTTTTTTTCTCACGAGACACGTGATGAGAATGTGTTCGTTAAAGCCGAAAGAGCTTTAACAAAAGAGAATTCACAATGACTAAATTTCAGTTGTCGATGGTTTGACCGAGTGTGTAGCGCGAGGTAAATGTATTATCGAGCGCGAAGCGCGAGATCCAACAGTTGCCTGCCCTAGGCGCGCTCAAACTTGTGAGTCGCGCGCGATGAGAATGTGCCCGCGCGGCGGGCAGATTTTTTCATGCTAATGATCTTAAGCTATATAGCTAAGATATAGTTGATGTACCAAGGTACTTTCATTAAGTAAAATTCGATTAAGGTCAGAAAATATTTAAAATAAAAGTCCTTCGCTCTTCATTTTACTGGTGGAGACGGTGTAATTGTGTTCCAAATGGAAGCCGAGGATGCATTTCCTCTTCTTGATAGACTTCAACGGAACGAGCAGTAAGGATCTGATGCACTAGGAAGCTTTCCATTACCAGAACTATGTGGCAGGGTGGCAAATGAGAAATGTTAACGTTCTTGTCGTAAACTTACAAAGAATCGCAAGAGCCGAGGTCGCCTTATTCCGTAATGATCAACCAGGATAAGCTGATGGCAGTGCAAATAGGCTCCTGTGCTAGATGGTTTATTAGCCACGACTTCCATTCTAGCAGAATCTCAGGTATTATTTTTGGACCTTCTTTCATTCCGCCATTTCTCTAATTCTCTTCTCTAAAGCTATGTGGATGTGGAAACTAATGAAAAAAAATCTGCCCGCTTTGCGGGCACATTCTCATGGCGCGCTTCGCGCGCGGCTCGCTTCGCTCGCAAGTTTGAGCGCGCCTAGGGCGCGCGACTGTTGGATCTCGCGCTTTACGCTAGGCTCCTCTAGATTTTTGAACTTCGTGTTCGACTTCGATGAAAAGAAAAAGTTTGTTTGCAAATATTATAAAATTATCAAAACCTCTACATATTAAGTGATTGTTAAATTTTCTTTTATTTTAGACTGAAAAGGAACTTTATTTACTCAAGGTTCTATCGACCTTAAGGAACACATTCTCATCCAGACACTCGCGCTTCGCGCTCGATATTTGATTTGAAAATCATTTGAACCGTATGATAGAAACAAAAAAGTTTGAGCGCACTTACGGCGTGCGATTTGGTAAATACACTGAGCGCGCACTTTGTGCTTCGTGTTATATGTTCTTCATATACAAATTACTAAATTTGTATTTGATTTCAAATGAAAAGTAATGATATAATTGAGGCGACAAATTTTATTAGTTAACATTTTATTTTAGCTTGTGCCGTTTATCAAAAAAGTTAATTTTTTCATTTTGAATATATTCTTACCACAAAAATTGATTACGGGTGTGTAAGTCTTTTTTGAATGCACAATTTTTGTTCATTTATATGTTTTCGTACCTTGCATTGTTTTTTCAAAACTTTGATTTTTTTTACTGTCAATGTTATTTTCACGAATAAAACAAAAACCACGCATCCTATCGAAACATGAGTCACAATAAATTTGTACCTCTTCCATGGATGAACAAATTTTGTGTCGGTCATTTTTTCGTAGCTGGTAATATTCGTCTGAAAATTTGATTTTTCTATTTTCAATGCTGTTTTTTACGAATAAAACAAAAACTACGCGTCATATCAAAAAGTGAATGATAAGAAATTTGTAGATCTTTTTTAGGTGCACAATTTTGGTGAGATGATCTTTTCTGGTATCTTGCATAGTTTTACAGCAAAATGGCTTTTTTGATTTTTCATTAATTTTTTGTGTGATCAAAATTTGAATTTTTTATTTTTCGAAAAATTCAAAAAGTTTTCATGAAAATATTATAGGGTGTTCAGGAATCAACGTTTTTCACCTCTTGACTTTCTGTCATATCGTGCGTTTTTCGGCTTAAAATGTTCATTTTCGTTTGTTTTTTGGAATTTTGAAAATGCTATAACTCCAGTAATTTTTTTTTCATCACGAAAAGTCATAAGAATATTTTGTTCGTCATTTTACGTACTACTAATAACCGTACATGTAATTTTCAAATCTTCCAAAAAAGTGGTCTCAAAAATTTTCAAAATGTGCTCACTTTTTGGATTTTCATCCAAAATAGCTGGTTAACGAACTCGTTCTCTATTTTTCGGCCATAAAAAAGTGTGCCAAAGCTCAATCAAATCTGATCATTTTTTCGAAAGTTATCGTGGCTACAGACAGACAGACAGACAGACAGACTACAGACTACAGACAGACAGACACCTTCGTAAAAATCGTTTTTTCTGACTCAGGAGGTCTCAAAACGTGGACATTTGATGAAAACCGACTATGTCAAATTTTACATAAAACCAATACCTTCTCATTAGAATGAGAATGTAATAAGTTTCGAAAATGAATACGCATACTAGCATAAGTTATGTACGGTTTATATCAAATGGTACTCTCTACTGTGATGAAGCAAATTTTTTTTTTGATAATTGTCCCAAAATACCAATTTATAAGTATTGATTCATATCCTTTATTGGTTCAAAAGAAGTTCTACTTTATAAAGGTTTTGCGAGATTTCGTCTAAAAAATAAGATTTCCATTTCACGTATTTTCATAGTTATTGCGATTTTTCTTGGCAGTGAACGGAGCTACCCGACACTATTGTTCAAAAACCTTTTTTAGATCTCATTTCAATCGCTTTGTTTTATTAAAGAACAAGCTTATTTGTTATACAATATATATATGTAGGTTGTAGGTAGAAGCACTACTGTTATAACTGAGCTCCAATAATAATATTATGGCCTCTATTAGCCAACCAAGTTATTAACGAAAAAGCTTAAGTAGCTGCTACTACCCGACTCCCCGCTAATTTAAAATGGTTCAATTTATAAAGCTTCAATGAGAATTTATGCAAGTTGTAGTGGTTTCAATTGAAAACTTTTTAGCTATTCAAGCTTTCAAATGCAAATATTATAGTTTGTAAAGTTTCAGATTACAAATAATACAATTTTGAAAAAATTTTCTTTCAAAAAGTTGAAAAGTCGAAAATGCCATGCAGTCCCTGATACAAGTTGGAAATAAAGGATGGATGAACTTGAAGTATCCTGAACAAATTATTGTACATTTTTGGTATTTTCCAATGTTGGAGATGGCCTACACGCTATTTTAACCAATTACTGAAGAAACTAAGTTGAAAGTCGAAGTGAAAAAATAGCTGCATTAGCGGTTAGTGCAAGAACATAGTAGCATCATTCGATTATTCATTCTTCATAATAGTAACAAAATATTTCCATCACTCAAAAAAATGGTCTAAAAGTCGCAATTTTGTTATTATAAATTTAATTATCTTTTTGCACTTTATTCATACCTCTATCCATTCATTTTGAACAGAAAATTTAAAGTGAATGAACGTTTAGAATGGAATGAAGGGAAATTACTTTGAGAGATGTCGGTCCGGATTGCGTATCAGTGAATCTCATCAAAATAACGTTGTCTCCACCATAAAGGGGAAATTGTCGCGGTCGAACATGTAATGATTAATTTTCGAGTGAATTAGTTTATCTATATCCCCACTCGAGTTAGTGGAGAATTGTACGAAGGGGCAATCGACGTTCCAGTCGGTCTTGTGGCTTCAGACAATTGTACATATTGAAATTACCAGCCTGCGGATTGGCAAATGCGACTACTAAGGGTGAGAGACTCCGATCAGCAAGTAATTGCTTCATTCCAACTGAAGCCTTGGTCTATACATTGTGGTCAACTCTGTTAAGACCTGGAATGGAAAACGCAAACGATCGCAGACAACATTGAGTCTTAAACTAGCAGAACGACCTCCACCATAAAGGTCTACAATTATTGCGGGAAATAGCTTATATTTATCCAGTCAGGATTTTTTCTAACTTTCAATTATTCACAAAAAAAATCGAAGAAAGTTGATCAAAATAGGGAAGATATGCCGTGTAGAACAGCCAATAAATGAAATTCTACTCTGAATCAGAGAGGTGATATTAAACATTTGAATTAAACTTTTCGAATGAGCAAACCCATTGGATCAAATTATAATTCAGTTGCGATGATAGAAAAATGTAACTACCGTCATAATTTATTAAGAGTTGGAGCGATAGAAATATTTGCAAATATGTATGAATAAAATTCCTAATTCTGAAAATAAGGATTTTCAGGTTGAAAGTATAACAAGAATGACAACAGGTGGTCAGTAGTTGTTTCAACTATGGAGAAAGGCTTAACTTCCGGTCACAAGCTACCAGCGATATTCACGTCATCCATGCAAATGTTGGGCGTGCCTGAGTTTATAACAGCTGTAATGTCACCCTGCAAGTCGCTTTACCTTCGCTCACGCGAATCCTGCGTGACTTAGTACCAATATCACTTTTCTAGCGCTTCTTTTGCTTGATTCATAATGGTTCATCCACTTGCTCACAATCCGAATACCAAATACTAAATTACATTCAAATGGTGAATCTGATTTGCATAGCAAGTGGAATTTAGAGTTTGTTTTAAATAAATGAATTAATAGTTTTTAATTTAAAAGGAAGGATTCTATTATCGAGTGCCACAAGGTGGCCGCAAAACTTAATTCTCGAAATTCCCTGACTATTCAGTGGGCAATTCTTCATTTTCCCCGACCATTAATATTTAATGACCACGATTGTAAAATGTTGGACACAGAATATTTCATGAAAGGAATAACCAATTTCGAATTAAAATTTGCAAGTTTTCAATGTATTTATTCATTTCAACCAAAAAGGGGAATTTTCTACGATAAAAGATGAATTTTCATTCCAAAAAACGAATTTTCATTGCCTGATTTTTATGATGAAAAGTTAGTTTTCGTTCTTTCAATTGTATTGTCAGAGTAGCTAAAAACAAGTACAAAATTACAGAAGTTTCGTGTAAACTTATAAATTTTTTTGTCCCAAGTTTCTTGAATGCTTTAAAGTTTAACATTTTGAGGAAAATTAAAAAACTTCTATGTAAAAAATCTGTATTAAATACTATTCACATGCGACTAATATGGCGCATTCGGGTTGCACCTTGTCTTAATATTATAGATTAATATAAAGAATTGTTTAAACAGTTTCCCTATTGATAATTATTTAAATATATCCTTCATTATGTTATTTTTCATATTGGTGAGTCATTCTGCACTGTTAAAAAAAAACATTTTTTCTTGAAATTTCAGCAGACACAATCCCTTAAATATGTTAATAATATTAAACGTAAATATATTTATCTTATTTTTATTAAATTATACTAATTTTTCTTCATAATTTGTTTTTTATTCACTTTTTGGAAAACACATTAATTAACTGTTTTAACGAACTTCAATTGAATGATCTCCATGAATAGAGCATTGTTAAGATATCGGCCTAAACAAAATATATTTAATACAATATTTTACTTTATATTTGAATTTTAATCATACATTTTCCTTTATGTGCGCCACATTTGCCGCCGCTCCCCTATCATCGAAAAACATAATAGTTGATATTTTAACAAAAAAATTTAATTTTCAGACAAAAAGTTATATTTTCAAATAAAAATTCGAATTTTCAACAAAATAATGAAGTTTTCAACAACATCGTTGAATGTTTAACGAAATAGTAAAGTTTCCAACCTACAAATGAATTCTGAATGAATGAATTCTCAACCAAAAAGACCAACTTTCTACCAAAAAAGACAAATTATCAACAAATACATGAATTTTCAAACAATGAGTTGCATTATCAACTAAAAATCAACCAAAAATGGAAATGTTATCATTTTCCGTAAAAAAATTAATTTCCAACAATAAAAAACTATATTTCAGCAAAATAGACAAATTTTCAGACAAACTGATGAATTTTCAAAAACTAAAAATTTTTAAAATAAAATTATAAATGTTCAAGAATTTTTTTGTTTCAAAGTGGTTCAATTTTTAACCAAGTAATTTAATTTTCAACTGAAAAAGATGAATTCTCCATGAATAATGTAAAAATAGATATTTCAAAGGAAACAAATTTTAATTTGTAATAAAAAAGTGTTAAATTCAACCAAAGAAGACGAATTTTCGAACAAAATAGTTGAATCCTCAACCAAAAAAGATTAAGTTTCCACCAAACAGTTGCCAAATTCGCAACCAAATAATAAAATTTTTGACTACAAAAATTTAATCGTCAGGAGGAAGCAACTGAAAAAGAAAGAAATAGAAACAGAATGTACAAGGTAAATAAATTATTAACAAAAACATTGTGTTAGGATGACCGAAAATTCCTTTTTCAAAATTCCCTAACCTTTATCTGAACAATTTTTTATTTTCCCTGACCATTAATATTTAAGAGCCAGAGTTTTAATCTTTCAACATTTTCAACATAGAAGCTTTCATAAACGGAATAAAACAATTTCAAATTAATATTCAAAAATGTCAAATTTCTTATCCTTGGCAGTCATTTAAAATGTCTCTCATAGAAATTCTCTGACTCTTCCCGGGCTTTCCCTGAGCAATAAAATTCCCTGACTTCACCCTGATTTCCAGGTTATTCCTGACCTACGGACACCCTGGCGACAGGTGATTATCGAAAAGAGGTGCATGTATTTACGATTAAAGAGATTCTGGCTTTGTGCAAGATACTGCAGCAGAATGATGTACGTAGGTACAGAGAGTCTGATGTGTAGCATATATAATTACTTGTAATTTAATGACAGAAGCTCGAATGCGCGTGGCAGGTAACGCAATACCTGTCGATTGAAATTGCTCGCCGTTCATCCATTCGATTGTTCGTATGCTCATAATCGATGTCCGTAATTCGTCCCTCGCAAGTACTAGAGCCAAAGGATTTCCAGATTCACAGGGGATGCTGCTTCGAACACATTCCATGGGGTTCTTAGTTTCAAAGGATCCTGTCGAGGTGTTTTGGATAGAGAACATCAAAGGCAGTTATTTTCATCCCAGTCGATGTTGTATCCAATAGACTAACTCCGGTATCTTTCAATTTCAAGTTCTATGCTTTTTTAATTAAAACTATTTCTCTTGAGAGATACGTAGTAATTTATCAGGGTTGCTACAGGTCAGAGAAAGTCAGGAAATTTGAAACTAGTCAGGGAATGTCAGGCAAAATCTGAAAGAGCCAGGGAATTTTCGATAAACTGAAGTTGAAATTTAGGGGTCATCCACAAATAACGTCAGACGTTTTTCTGAAATGTTCAACCTTCCCCATTCTGTTAATTGAATAAATGTAGAAACTTAATGAAATTGAATTTATTGAAGAAAATGTATTAATACCAAGTAAGTCGTACAAACGTGTGATTTTATCAATTTTTCATTTTATATTTTTAATTTGGTTGAAAATTCGTCTTTCTTGTTAGGAAGTTAACCTTCTTGCTTGAAAATTCATCTTTTCGGTTGAAAAATAAACTATTAGGTTGAAAGTTAATCTATTTTGTTGAAAATTCAATACCTCTAAGTTGTTATATATATGGCTTTACTATTTTTTTTTAGTAAACATGAAAAATTGGTCAAGGGAAAGTCAGGGGAAGTCAGGCAATTTAAAAACTGGGATTTTGCAGCAACCCTATTTATCCACTCTTTGATATAGGACCTCTTGATTCTTGAATTCCGAGAGACAGATCGCCAGATGAGTAACAGTTGTTTGGGAGATAAAATCAATGGGATTACGAGTAAGCGGAGAATTGCTAAGAGAATGTCTTTAATTGAATGTTGAAAGCAGTTTCTGTGCCTTCGTCAATGCAGAGACAATTTCCATCTATCCATCCACTTTTCGTTTAAGAAGAGAAAGGAACATCCTGATGGTGCTAAACGCAGTCCTCGCTTGCGCTATAACGAAGTTTTAAACTTTAAACGCGTAATCGCTTGTCACCTCTCGATCAAAGGAGCGAAATCGCAAAGGGATCGAATTCCAGCTGTCCTGAAACTTGTTCCATTTCGAAACTTGAAAGACACTCTTCTTTCATGCTTCCACCTCCTTTCTTCGATGAGGTCCAATTTGAAATTGAGTTCACACTCTAAAGTGGGCTAAAGCTTCTTCGAGCAACTTTTTCATCAAATTACTCATTAGAGCTTCAGGACTTTTCTTAATCACGGAACGACAAAGGTCTCTTCTTTTAATTACAATCTTTATTATATTTATTCTTTTCTCAACCATATTTTTTATCCAAAAACCGCGCGCAAATATTCTGTAAAGGGCCTATAGTCAGTTTGAAAGCATTTAAAATTACAATTTTTTTTTGTATAAGAAAAATCTACAATTATCTTTAAGAAATCTTAAGGGTATATTTGAAATCGGTTAATGCCTTGTATGCCACTGTCCAGTGAACAGTCACCATTTTTAAAGTGAATTATGCAAATTATTTTTTTTTGATATGTTAAAGCCTCGCCCCCTGAAGTTATGCATAAAAAATATACTTCATTCTTAATTATTTTACCTAATATAATATTGCACAAATAAAATTCTTTGAGACTTTATATTCACCTATTCTTAGTCCAATCGGAAAATTAATCTAAATTCCACCGTTGTAACTGGACGAGCAGAAGGAGTTCAGAATGTTGATGTTTTCTTTCAGAAGAGGGACATTTGAAGTAAATTGTGCAGGAATTAAATTCAACGGTTTCTTTTTAAATGAGGTACGAGGGAGGAAAGGTTAAAGGAGTTTCTTTAAAAATACGAAGGAAGCTCTTGAGATTCGGGTTGAAAAGCTTGGAGGATATTCTGCTTTGCACGAGATGAAAAGGTAAGCGACTTGAGGCGTTTAATTTCCGCATTTCCAGAAGGAGGCACAATAAAGGCAAGCGACTGCCTTACCAGGGTAAAAAGTGTACCCTTACTTCCATGCTTTGTTAGCCTATTGCAAAACACTTCTGGGGAGTCTTTGCTTTTATTGCGGGACATTTAGAGCTGTAGCGACGCTGGCAAAGGGGCGCGAGTTTTAAAGGGTTTCCAGGGGTGTCGGCAAGTGTGACAAGAAATGTCACACGCTTCAGAAGTCGTAACTATGTGGGGCGGCCGCATTCCGTTCATGACACATATTGTGCAAAGGGTGAAAAAGAACTAAGAAATACGGCGATTAGAAAAAAATGAAAACAAAAATACTTCTGAGCCAAGTTTTGAATCCTTGCTAAAATAATATTAGAATTAACATTTTCAGATGAAATTTTCATCTATTATTTGGAAAATGATTGAATTTTCATGAAAAAGTTTTTATTTTACATAAAGATTTGCAATATTGTAATTTCATTTCATACTTTCATGAAGGATTCATTTATATTCATCATGTATATTCAGTTAAAGCCATTTTACGAAACTTTTTACATCTCTGCTTCATACTGAAATAAACTGTTCAATATTCCACAATTAAATTCTACAATATCTTAATTTATTTTTAAAAAATCAACCATGGTAATCGGTATAGTGGTTGGCCAGTTGACGATCCCCCAATGATGGTTTAGCTTGTCTGAATATTCTTATATTAAAAATAATTGCAAACAAAATTACAATTTAAAATTGCTCAAACTTTTTATATACTATATAAATAATTGTTTGTCACTTTGCCTTGAGAATAATGAGCGGAAATGATGCCAAAAAATAACTTTTGGTCCCGGCTAATTATTATGTAATTTAGATGCCAATCACTGTGCTTTCAACTCAGAAATCTATATAAGGGTGAAAATCAAGAAGTTGACTATATCATGTCCCTGGAATATATACGCTTGTGTTTGAAGTAATAAATTTCTTAATGGACAGGTTTTGTAAGCCGTATTTTTTTAAATATTACACTATCTGACAATTACTTTTACTTTACTCCGTACCAAAATAAATTCGATTAAATATGAATAAATGTCATCCGATAACGTGTCATTAACTACCTTTTTCAAATTTATGGGGATATATATCTTCAAAAAAAAGCTGAGGATCTAATTGCTAAATACACTTTTTTTCAGAATCAATTGCAGAATTCAAAAATAAAAGTTTTTTCTTGTGTATTTATTTGATCAAAATAACCGATTTAGAAGGCCGAAAAAAAATTCACTTTCTTAATAATATGTTTCAAAATAACTGATTTTTGGAAACATACATTGTGCAATTTTTTACACAGTTTGAATTTTTTAAGTTTATGTTTTTATAAATTTTCTGTTCAAAATCTTACAACAATTCGGAGTCATCGGGTAACGTGGTTTTATTATTAGAAAAATCATATTTTGGAGGTGACTTTATGAAGAAAAGATTAATAAAAGCATGACATTCTTACCTGTAAAGCAATTGATCGACAGGCTTATCTAGACTAAAAATATTCTTAAAAATGATGAAATTATTATTGAAAAACGGAAAATAATCGATATTTCCCTTATTATTTAATTTAAAAAAGATGTAAATAAATTTAAAGTCATATTTTACTCTAATCATAATGTTTTGCAACATGACCATCATTTCTCATCAAATATTTCGAATGAATAAACATAAAAATATGAAACTAATTGGTGTTTTATGCAAATCAATCTATATAAATAACTTCCAAAGTGAAAATATGACAGAAATAAGGATCATTAGGATAAATATGATCAGTGAAATTGTTCTACGAAATCTAGTGTTCTTTCTTGAAATCTGGAAAATTTATTAAAATTTATTTTGACTTTTTTCCAACTGATTCTAAATCGAATAATTCAAACTTTTTGATTTCCACCCAGAAGTTGATGTGGCCAATGACAATATTTTACTAAATTTCAATAGTCACTAATTCAATAATTGGCCTCTTCTTATCACTATGTGGCAAATCATTCTGTTTGAAACATTATTGTTAATTTTTTAATAAATTCGACGCTTACAATGGTTTTTACAAGTTGTGCAACTTATTTTTCCATATTGCAGTTCCAAACATTTTAAAATCATCCAACTTCTAATTTTCGAATATGAAAGCACACACTTCTGCAGTTTCTGTCTTCATTGTAAAATAATATCCTTCCTGCACGGAGCAAGTTTTCTATTATTTTTATTAAAATACAGCAAAAAGCTAAAAGGAATAATCCTTGTATTTTTTTACAAAACTCATATAATGAAAGCCGAAATCTAAATGCTAAATCTTTATAATTGGGAGTTTGTGAAAAGGTCCTTTATCCCTATTCAGGCTTTGAGTTGTTATTAATTTATTTTTGAAAAGCGTAATATACAGTTAAGTGAAACGAGGGAGTTTGAAAAGCCCTGAATCGTCTGTTCGTGCATTTTAATCGTCGTTAATCGCTTTTTGAGAAAGCCAGAGGGCTTACGCGCGCCTGTTAGCTGGTTGGTATATCATCAAAGGATGGATTTGAACCACGGGTCAGAGGGTGGCTACTTGACTAAGGTCTGTCTGCACGGAGAGGAGTCACGGTTACCCTATGAGAACGAGAGAGTTCAGTTCTCAAGTGCCCTTGCTATATACTCTAGAGATCGCAGTCCTCATATCTGAGGGCGCACCGGCACAATGGGCGCATCCCTCGCTCTAACAGGCCTTAATCATAACAAGAGCTTTCCTCCGAGTCGAGCATTCTACCTCCTGGAAGTTGCAAAAGACTAAGGGGGTAGGAACTCTCACCGCTTAATCGTTTGTCCTGCATGTTCTCAAGGTCGGATGGGATGAGGCAAGAATGGGATCGACTCCGGAGACTCGAGTATTTCGAATATTCAATGCATCTCGTTCAATAGCTTGTTAAAATTTCCAACAAGAGGGTCAGGAATTTAGAATATATTCTCTCAACTATATATCATAATAACAGCTTTAAGTATTCTCTCTATTTCGATTTAGGGCTTAGAATCAACGATCGTAGCTTTATAATTCAAAAAAGAAAAACAAGCAGTTCAAATTTCGCGCCAGAATGACGTCAAAATCGTATGAAGTCAATGCGCATCAACTTAACTTCTGAAAAATTCAAAAAATAGGCCATTTCTGCAGTTTGCAATTAAATATTTTTAAACTTTACTAGAAAAAGAAGTGTGGTTTTGAAAAGCACCCGACGATCCCCGAAGCACAAGTTTATTTTAAATTTTGCACTTTTAGGATCATAGGATGATTTCTGAAGTTAAACTTCTCTCTTTTAGAAAACTTTCAAAACAATTGATTCAAATAAAAACTGAAAAAGTTACGTGAATTAAACATTTTTGCGTAATTTCTCCACAGTAATTTTATGGGAAACTTCAAATGCCTGGGGTGATGGGTGAATGCTAACCGATTTGGATCAAATTTGCAGGACAGTGTATTTTTGGACATTCGCACCAGGATCGCGTGTAGAAGCAAACGATTTCCAGAAAAAAGTAAAATAAGGACCACCTTAGTGTATACCCGATCGGTCGAGTTGTCAACCCCTCGCACGCTACCAACCTAGCCATTTGTAATTTTTCACAAATGGAATCTAGAATTCATATTAGGAAATCGCATTAAATATCTATAAAGGTAGAATTCGGTATTAGAGGACCTTTTCCCGACTAAAGGAAAAGCAGTCTCGTGTCGTGAACTGCGTATCAGATTGCAAATCAATATCTCATTTCGTAGGTATGAGTCGAGATGTCGTGGTTGTAATGCAGTTTCGTGACCGACGTGAAGGGGTTGGGGGGGGGGGCAGATCGGATGTAGGGGTGAGTAGAGTGAACGCTGCCAAATCGAATTACCCTGCGGGCCTTGCATCTCGCCAGGGATGGAGTGGTATAGGGCGACATAGGGCATTGCACGGAAAGTCTTTCTCGCTTGGTGGAAGGTCTAACTAAACTCGTTATCCGGTGTCCCATTCGATCTTTCGGTGGCTTAACGAGCGTCGGGATTGACGAGTCCAGGCTCCGCCAAAAACCTTTCTACACTGCCTTTTGTCGAAAATTTCATAACATCGAGCTTAGATTTGCATAATTTTCAACACATAATTAACAAATTTGCATATTATTTCTGACAACTCACGCAGCGCACCCTCTAATCTCTTCCGCAAATAGTTCCTACTCTCAAATTCTCGTAAATTAAACTTTATCGCGTTAGGTACAAATGAAGTGAACAAACTCAAATTTGAATGAAGAATTACGTTATTTAAAAAAAGAGTTGAGCTTTGCAAAAATTGAGATTTTCGGTTTTATAGAGCTATCAGAATTTAAGAGAAAATTATTATTTTCATCCAAGGACGAGAATAAACTAAATGCTACTTGTAGTAACTTAATTATTGTTTGAGAAAAAGACACCCTAGTTTAAATTAGACAAGTATGCTACAGTTTATCACATCATTCAAAATACTTGATTCTGGCAGCAAAACCTTGTTTCAATACGACAGATTTGTCTCAAAACTAACATTAGTTTTAATTACTGAAGCAAATTAATTTGTTAATGACTGAATAATAACTAAATGACTGAATGTGGAATTAGATGCGGGTGCTTAGTGAGGACCTCGGTCCCGAGCACCGGACACTTTGTGAGAGTACTGTATTTATTCAAATGCTTTATTTCCATGATTAATAAATAAAACAAAATTGAATTCACTTGATTTATATAAAAACGGATGACTAATTCATTTGTGCCTAAGCTGAAATAAAATTCTTGTCTCCCTAAAAGAACAGATGGATAGTAAGTTAATAATGAATAGAAGCCCTTTACTGAATGAATCTGTCACCTGCCAGAAGTTTCCTAATTTCTGAGCAAAGGAGATTAATGTCTGATAGAAGCAAAGTTTGTAAAGCGTGCGAATAACAGAACTGGTCAATCAGTAGAAAGGATCTAAGGCGATAGAGTGCTCACTGACAATTCAATTATAACTAGAAATTCCTGATCTAACCCTAAGCCGAGGAAGTTCCATGGACGATGGGGGTAAGAAAGGGGAGTCTTGGAAGTCCCTGGCTGCCATCAAGTGTTATGTAGATTTGTGTTTGGCCAGTCATTACTGGTGGTGTTTGCTGGTCTGACGCGGACTTCAGCGGAGACTTGGAAGGTTGAATGCCTTTCTATTCCCCTGGAGCCTCTGACCAAGCAACCTTCTCCGGCTGTTCCTTCTGTCCTCAGTTCGTACCCTCGGTAACCATAACCGCTTCATTGCCCAAGCTCGAGCTACCATTTGCTACCATTTTCATTTCCCGTCTCATGATGCTCGTTGTTCTCTAGCACAGCCTGGACCCTGAAAAAATCGTTTGTTTTCCCCATGAGACTCCTGGATTCGACTTGCTGCCGGAATTGAGGCAGTTTCGTCTAAATGACGCTTTTGTCCTGGAAGAAACCATTTGCTGCTTTTACATTACCGCTGGAATCAGATGCTATTGAAAGCAACTAGAATGATGTTTTCCTTGCTTTAGAAGTAAAGACTTGGTGTCGCAGCTTTAGAAATAAAAATAAATTTGAATTTTTAGAAACTATTTCATGTAAAGAGTGAATTTGCGAAGGTGCGCAGGACCGAAAAACATATTTTTCTGGAGAGCAAAAGAAAGAAAAAAATTATTTAGAATTATAGACTATGTTAAATATTTGTATCAGAGTAATGTTAAGTACAACAAGTATTTACGGATGTAGCGGGATTCGAACCCACGATGAGCCTACTCGGCTACCCTACTTGAAAATAACTGCTAGAAGTAAGACTTATGAATACATTAAATTAAAAAATATATATATTTCTTTTTATAAATCTTCGAAGTATAAAATTGTTGTCAATGAAGACATATCAGTAATTCCTAATTATGAACATGTTTAAGTCAAAGTGTAAAAAACCTCCAAGAAACACAATTTTAATGTTCCAATTGATTGTAATAGCTCCTTCATGGTAATTTTTCAAGTTTTTAAACAAGAAATTTTTATTGTTTCAAAAACTCGATTCCCAAAAAATGCCTCAGTTGATTTTGTTTATACTTCTTCATTCTCTGCTTAAAAATATTCTTTTAGAAAAAAGTAATAAAACCCATGTGCTTCACAAAAATTCTTTCAGAAACATTGTATATGAAAATAATTACATTTTTTTTAAATTTTTGCCAAAAATTAAACTTTTATACGATGTAATTTAATATTTTTTCTTTAACCAACAAAAATAAGTTAAAAAAATTTTTATTATAAAATAAAATTTTTAATTGATTATATTGGTTTCATATTGATTTTATAGATTTTCGGTATTACATACATGAAAATTAAATGAATTATTTTGGCTCAGAGGAAAAAATTCGTTGGTTGGCATCCGAAAAAATGAAAAAAAAATTGAATGCGGTTAACATCCAGACGACTGAAAAATCCAGATGAATGAAATTCACGATACTGTAAAATTCACGAAAAAGAAAGTATTCGAATTTATAAAATTACGGACAGTTTAAAATTTACGAATTGGAACATTTCCGTATAATACAATTCTCGATAGTTTTCAATATTGCCGAATTTTTAAATTCCAGATAAAAATGCGTTTTTAAAGTCTTTCTATTGCAAAATAAAATGTTTAATTGATTATATCCGTTTTATGAATGATTTTATAGATTTTTGGTATTATTTAAATGATTCTAATTTCTGCAGCTTGGATTAGAGAAGCATGCGAATATCTTCTTCCATGCAAAAAATTTGTTGTGGCGTTCGGAGCGTTACATAATCGAAAAAATTCAAACTCCCAAAATTCTAAAATCACGAAAAATGTTTTTTTCATGAAAGCAAAATATTTGTATGATTCTTCGACTCAAGCTGGAAAAATTACAGGTTTGACATACTCAACTTTTCCCTAAAAATTGTGCATTTAAGTCAATTAAAAAAACATGCTTTTTGAACATTTTCCAAAATTTCTAAATTGAACCAATTTTTTTAAATTTTCTTACATTTATTACCGTTTACTAGTAAACATGGAAATAGGAAGAATTATACAGAATTTGTTTACGAATAAGAAATATTTTATGAATTTTGAACTGTTGGAATCAATTGGAACCTCAAAATTTGAATTCCCCGGGTTTTTCTGCACTAAAAGAAAGATTTTCAGTTAATTAGATTGAAACCGAGCTAAGCTGTGCAGCCTTTAGTGAACTAGTGCAATTCGTATTTTGGACACTCAAAAAGTGTCTACAATAGAAAAACAGCAATAACTTTAAAGCAAAAATTTGTTGAAGTAAAATCTTTGCAATCTACATTTTTTCGTCTGAAAATATAAGTGCCGAAAGTTAAAAAAAATCGATGATGTAAAGAAATGAAATATAATTTATATCTCTATAGAACCAATCGAAAGACTTTGTCAAACTGGAATTTAGATTGTATAAAATACGATTTCCTTTTAAAATTAAAAGTGTTCTTAATGAGCAAGATTTAACCAAATTAATTCATTTATCGACCCATCCAATTATCTTTCAAAAATACCTACATTTTATATAATATTTTCTCTCAATTCAACTAAAATGAATAACATTTTTTAATCCTAATAATAATTTAATAAGTATTATAAACTCACCGGCATAGTTTGGCTACCGTGTAGAGAGTTAATCGCCGCTTGTGCTTCTTGGTGTGACGAAAATTTAACGAATGCACAGCCTGAAACAGATTGATAATTCTTGATAAGTCCGACATGTTTGCCAGGTGCGAAGGACGAAAATTACTGTTTGTGTGTGCTTTTTATGTGTCGCAAATGCGTCAACTACTGCATGATTAATCCTGAGGACATGACGGCTCCCCTCGTGCTTATCGTTATTACTGGACAAAGACAAAGAGCTCGGCTGGAGCTTTGAAGAATTGACGAGCCAACGGAGCGCAACTTGCACTTAATAAAAGATGTTTACTGTGGGAAAAAGTGCTCGTAATTCACCTTCATCATGGACCTTCTTGTCGCAACAATTTCACGAGGCTTATTCATCATCCTTCCCTCTCACGTCTAGAAATAAATGAACATCCTTCTACTCAGTTTGCAGATCCATACCCTGAGATACTGAAATTCTTTCCCCAACTTTGATATTCATATTTGCAAGATGATCATCTAAGCAATTTTCTTATCTACTTAAACTGATTCATACTTTGTTTATCTATATTTTGATGGTGGGTTCAGGATGAATTTAAGAAGGTCGGAAAACTTCATTTTCAAAATTCCCTGACTTTTCCCTTACTATGTTTTCATTTTCCCTGTACAATAATATACAAAGACCAGCAATTATTTCTTGTAACATTTTCAACATACACTGGAACTTGGAATTATGCACAGTTCCGGGTATTGATTGCAGTGGCCTTCACCGTAAATCCAGACACTCCAAACGTAAACAGGCAGGACCGCATGAACGATTTTTGTTGGATTTGGAGGCATGACGCTACCTGATGTAACTAACGTGCTGAGAGCGCGACCCTCGAGCTGTTTGTCGCGCTTGACTGAGCAAGCCTCTCTTTCGGCCCCGCAGCTCCTATCATTACGAAACTGCGGAGGCGATCAGTTATAGTACACCGTAAACTCGTACTCCCTAATTCCCAGCTCCAGTGTATAATCTTTTATAAATAGAATAAAACAATTTTAAATTAAATTAAAAAATTTCAAATTTATTATCCTTGACCGACTTTTGCAAGATTTTTTAATAAATCTCTGACTTTTCCCTGATTTCCAGGTTTTCCCTGACTCACGGCTACCCTGTTAATTTATATTTTCTCCTCAAAAATAATTTTAACATTATGAATGTTATGCAAATTATACTTTGTTTGAAGAAGACAAACTCAAGTTTCTCGAGGTGAGTGAGGCTGGTTTTGAGTGGATCTGAAGGGAAATAGGGCGAAAGGAAGCAATCTTGCTTTTTCCCTATACACATTACAAAATGACACTCCTTTCCTTCCAGATTTGGCTTTAGTCTACCTTATTCACCCCTCTATTTGCGAGTGGGGCAAACACTCGTTCAAGCCAGTTAATCGATATTTCGTGTCAAAAAACTTTACGGCGTGATGCTTTCCGAACGAGAGGGACGATCCTTCGTTATTCATGACATGCTCGAGAAGATTCGCGTGGTTAGGACTCGCTCGAGTGCGGAACTTTAAAGAATCGAATAACGAGCTTAACAGAAAAGAATCGCGAGAGAAAGCCGAAGACGATAATAAAGGATGGTTTTCGCGCAAGCAATTGGATTTGATCAAAGCCATCATGTAGACAGCTTTTCAGAATCAATTTTCCTGCTTAAA
The DNA here is from genome assembly GCA_932195095.1 of Andricus curvator. Lineage (NCBI taxonomy): Eukaryota > Metazoa > Arthropoda > Insecta > Hymenoptera > Cynipidae > Andricus > Andricus curvator. Next base: position 810,984 of record CAKNYM010052573.1, read on the forward strand.
ATTTAATAATTCTAATTTTTTAAAACCATAAATCATGCTATAAGCCGATGTAGATTTTTTGGGTCATACTAAAATTTTGGTTTGATAAATCACAAATCACGATATAAGAGGATATACGTTTTTCTCATGAAAAGAAATACCCCATTTTAATGTATTTTTCACTGCCGAACCCCAAGAGCACCTTCTTTTCTCGATAACTTGAATGCAGATGTGTGCAGTGGTTTGTCTGAAATTTCCATGTAAATTTGGATACGCCTGCAACATGGGATTTTCTGAAATAGAAAAATATCTAACTGTACATCAAACCGGCCAATTTCGATTTTCTCCGTTTGCTGATTTCGCAATTACTGTTTTTTTTCCATAGAACGGTAGATCTCTAGTAGTGATTGACTCTGAAAAGTAACCATGATACGTGGAGGGTAGTTTTTATGGTCTTTTTTGATGATGAGATTAAGGTCTAATAAAGGATCGAATGACTTTGAGTCAGTAGGATTGGTTCGAACCTTATCGACCAGTTGGGTAAGCAGTTTTAATACAAGAACTAAATGCGAAAGTGTGCTGGCGTCGGAGCCGCCACGCGATAAACTTGGACATGTTTGCCGAGTAATCAAATATACGAGTGGAAAGTCTCACAGGGTTATCGATCTATTCGGGGACACAAGGGTGCGGGGACCACCTCTCGGACGAACCACTCAAAGCCCATCCTTACTGGAGGGAGTTCCAGCGAGCGGTTTGCCCAGTGTTTGTTGTTCGTTGTTGTTCAACGAGCAAACATAGTTCTGGGCTTGAAGGGTCGCATCTCGGCTCGGCTACCAAACTTTCCAGAAATTCAAGTCCTTTATTTCCACAACTGGGAGCCTCTTCTCTTCTCAACGCGTCTTTTACCCTCCCACCCTTCTTTCTTAGAACATTTTCGACCCTTTGGTTCCCGAGAATATTCGAGAAAAATCTCAACAATTGTCTGAGCTCTTCTTGACTAGATACCGTAGGCTCTAGTTCAGGGAGTTAGGGACATTTATAATTTAAGATAGATCTGGGGGCTAAAAAACTTCATTTATTCACATTCCTTGACATTTCCCTGATTTTCCTCTGACCAATTTTTCATTTTCTCTCACCATTAATATTCATAAAACAGCATTTTAATCTTGCAACATTTTTAACATAGAATCTTTCATAGACGGAATAAAATAATTAAGAGGACTTTTTGATAAAAGAATTTAATTTTCTACCTACAAAAAAAGATTAAACTTCAACCAAAAACAGTTGTATTTTCAACCGAATAGTTCAATTTTCAAGCTGAAAATTCGAAGTTTTCAGAAAATAGTTGACTTTTAAACCCGAAACGATGAATTTTCAACACAAAAAATATAAATTTTCAACAAAATACATGAATTTTGAAACAAATAGTTTAAAGCTTAAAAAAACAACAAAAACAGCGATTTTCTACCAAAAATAGAAAAATTAAATTTTCAGTTAACAAAGTTCTTTTTAACAACAAAAGAAGAATTTTCAACAATGTAGTCAAATTTTTAAACAGAAAGACAAATTTTCAACAAATACAGATTTTCCAGTCAAAAAAGAAGAAAACTTAAGAAAATTTATAACCAAGAAAATTATTTTTTTGCCAAAAAAGGCGAAGTTCGAACTAAAAAAGATAAATTAAAAAAAATGGAAAAGTTACATTTTTAGTTTAAACAGTAATTTTAAACTAAAAAAACAACTAATTTTTAACAAAATAGTTACATTTGCAACCACACGGATAAAGCTACAAACAAAAAAATAAATTTTTAACAAAGTAATTCAACCTTGACCCAAGTAGTTGAATTAAAAAATGAAAATATTAATTTTCAATAAAACAGTTAAACTTTTATCCAAAGAGATGAATTTTCAACTAAAATGATGAATCTTCAACAAAAAATGATTTTTCAAAAATGTGGTTCCACCTTCAATCAAGTAGTTCAATTTTTAATCGTAGATGGTGAATTTTCTACGAATAATGTAATAGTAGATATGTTGCAACCAATAAAGATTTTAATTCTCAATAAAAAACAATTTAATTCAACCAAAAAAGACAAATTTTCAATAAAATAGTTGAATCCTCGATCAAAGATGATTAATTTTCAACCAAATAGTTACATTTTTAGCAAAAATAAGCTAAAATTTCTACTAAAACAGGAAAATTTTCTACCCAAAAAGACGAATTTTCAACAAAACACTTCAATTTTCAAATAAGTAAGTTGAATTTTTAAACAAAATGAATGACTTTTTAACAAAATTGTTGAATTTGCAACTAAATAATAAAATTCAAAACTAAAATATTACCCGTCAGGAAAAAACAACTGCAAAGAAAAGTAATAGACATGCAAGGCAAATAAATTACTCACAAGAATATTATATCGAGGTGGCCGGAAAAACTTCATTTTCCAAATTCCTTAATTTTCATTGAACAATTTTTCATTTTCTCTGGCCACTATTATTCAAAGACCAGAACCTTAATCTTGTCACATTACCTGCGGCTATCCTATTAGATATATGACAATGACCTAAAAGAAATTAAGGGATTGCCTTTGCAATTAAGATAAAACGGATGTTAATTTGCTGAAATGACATGCGTTTCTAATTACAGAATACAATTTCTTTGTTTTGATGAAGTGAGCAGAGTTCTTTTAATGTCAAAGTGTTGACCGGAGAATTTATCATATGTCCTGGGAAAAGTAAGCTAGGGTGCGTCCATATGGAGTAGGTCAGAGGGTGATACTTTATATAGAACGAACGTGTCTTACTACGTTAAACTTTAAGCATATAATCGCAACTCTTGGTGATAAATAATTTACGATCGATTATAACAATGTCTGTAAAGTGTAACGATAAAAAGCTTGGAGACTTAAAACTTGTTTCCTCTCTTAGAAACATGATCGAGAGCTTTATGTAATCTCATATTCTTCAGAGTGAAGTAATGATTGTTATATAAGATAATAAATTTTATAACAATTCGGGGGTTGTTTTCCTAGTCGTATTATTTTCTGACTAATTGACCAAGTTTGAGTCATGATATGAGGGACCTTGTGGGGTTCTTGTTAGGAAATTGATTATAATTGAGGTCCTGATAGGTGCGCTTTTCATAAATCAAAATTCATTCATCCTCTCTAGATCAGAATGTAAGCTTTGCTAACAAGGAGACTTATATTGGGAATTAGAAGGGAATGAATCTATACAGAGGAGAAGGTTTAACGATCGTCCGAATCGGAGTAGAGACTCAAAGACCGTTACCGATGGTAACATCCTGGTCGAATCAATTTCATTAATTAGGCTACTAAATCCTAGCGAGCGCTCTCGAACTCCCCTAATTGGTACGAGCCACGTTTTACAGAATGGTACGAATAGAGTTGGGGCTCCGTCAGTCGAGACACGAATTAGAATTCTTCCTGTGTGTGTGCAATTATATATGTTGCGCTCATGATACCAGGGTTTGTGCATGCTAGAGACATAGGGATTAAAAAACGCTGACAAAGTTACGAAACACACGTACTCAGCCTTTTTTATAACCGGACGAGACAGAATGAAGGCGGCTCGTCCAAGCGAAAGAATAAAGGATAACACGTGGCCCTACTGCAAAAAAAGGGGTGGAAGTATGAGAAAAAGTGACAGAGAAAGAGAATTGCGACAAGGAGAAAACAGAGGTCGAAGATAAAAAACACAATAAGCAAAACAGATTTTATGGTAGCGAATTTGGAATAAGAGATGTTGTTGGTGGGTCTGTGGCTTCAAATCGAAAATGCAAATCCATCAAAAAATAGACCCTGCCCGGTTCGGAAATGGAAATTGTCCTCGGGGTTTGAGGATCTTCAGGTATCTTTTTCTTTCATTTCTAAATCTCACCCTTCGTGATCCACTTTGACGTATCTGAGAAAACAAGTTTTTAATGTAGACCCTTTTACAATTGGATCTGGTTCAACAGGAAAAAAGAATTTTGAATTTTAGATTAGTTTGTTTTTTGGCTTAAATTACAGATAAGATTTCAAAGATTGCGTGTTATAAATTTCAGATTTTTGTTACAACTTTTCTAGGTCATGGCACGAGTTGAAATTGACGTGGAAAATTCGAGAAGTTTTTTAATTTTTTATTTACACTTCTTACGTGATACGACTTCTTCAAAATTTCAAAAAAAAATTTTTAACAATGAAAAAAAAAAAAAGTACTTGGCGGAGTTTTTTTACACGTAGCCTCTTGGTTGGGTTTAATCAAGAAATTGCTAGAAGAATAAATTTGGTAATTGTAAATTCTATAAATTTAAAACTGTTTACCTTTTTAGCTTTCAGATAAATCATTTTCTTATACGCATAAAATAAAAAAAAAATCAGTACCAGAGTAACTTTACTGTTTCAATTCAATAACATTCTAATTTGAATTTTATTCTGTTCCAACATCTTTTGATTAAATTTTTGTAGGTTTCGCATTCACAGTAAACTTGGGAAACACTCCACAGTTAAAGTAATTATTTTGGTAATGCTTTAATTTCCAAATTTGCAATTGTTCCTCCTGATTTGGAATGATTTAGTTTCAAAAAGTTTGCTTTTGGAAAATATCGTACTTAGTATCGTTTGAATTTTAAAATTGTTACTTGATACGTATTAAATTTGATAACTACAAACATTGTATAAAGTGTGAATTCGAATAGCTATGATCAGGGGGTCGATTATAAATGATTTTACATTTTACATTTCACTTCATTAATTAATTAAAGTTAGCTTTGATAGCTTCGATAAATTCATGTAATAACGTGAATTTGACAAAAACAGTGACATGTGAAAAATGAAATTTAGAATGTGGAACGTGAAATGATATAATATACATAATCGACCTCCAGACATCAGAATTAGGGTTGAGTGAAAAAAAGTAATTTTGCAATATAAAATGACTCGTCTTTTATTACTGAATTTTTTTATAATCTAGATATAATTCGAAACAAACAAATTTCCCAGGGAAAAATATTGCATTCTGCTTTATTTCGCAGTGTGGCTAATGGAGAGCTAACCATCTGATCCACTATGTCTATTTGTTTTTAGCCAAGTGGAAAAATATAATGAATGAATAAATGCCAATCACTTTAAATAAAAAAGGTACTTTTCTAATCAACATTCCATCAAATTCTTTGGAATAATCTTTCCCAATCAAAAAGGTGTAACGATCACAACCAGATACGGAAGAATAGATGGTTGGGACAACAAGCTTTTTATTAGTAGAGATGGTATTAGCTGCGACAACTACTTCGATGATAAAACTAACTAACCATGTTTGTACGGCAACAAGTAGCCGTTAGTACTCCTATACGTAGGTCATATTAGTAACGGTAGTAATCGTAAGCCCAACCAATAAAAGTTTTCACATTTGCCACTAACATATCTTCCAACAAATAAAAGTAGTATAGGTTATAAATTTTATTCCTTGGCGATATTGCCAGAACTGAAACCTGAGCAACGCCATGTAAGGACAACTGGTACAATTCTTCGAAATAAAAGTAGTAACCACAACCACTTAACTGGCGGTGGCATATATTACAAACTAAAGTAGTTGGCCCCGCAGAAAAAAAACTAGGGGTAAGAAATGTTGCAGTTAATCGGTCAATCAGGGTAAACGCTTGGTGGGTACTCCAAACTGAGGTAAAGTTTCCGTGGTGGATCGCAGATATCTCCAGCGGAATCCTCTAGAGGCAGCACGTTACAGGTCTGTAACCACGGAAAGTTTACCTCAGTTTCGTGTAAACAGCTTACTATTACACTGCTTGAACGATTACCTGAAACATTTCGTACCCCCAGTTCTTTCTGTGCCTACTACTTTATTAGTTGTCCCAAACAAACATTATTTTCTGTGCGGAGTAATCTAAAAAACATTTTTGATCAACTTCGTAGTCATAAAAACTAAATTACATTTTAGCTTATTTTGAACTTTTGGAGGTAGCTGAAAAGCAAGGCAATCCCCCTTTTCAGAGAAATGTGGGTTATTTTTTCAGCGAAACGGAATCACTCGGATATGTCATGCCCAAAGGGAAAACACAGGGTGAATGTGAGATATGGTATGTTGGTGGAAAAAGTATGGATGGAGGGTGGAGACGAGGGTGTAATATGAGGACACGTAATGCCATTATAATGCGGACACGACTGAATCCAGCGAGCATAGTTGCTCGCAGGACACGTATGAAGGACGAGGACTGGTTGGAACGTGGTGACGTCTGGATAACGGCTCTGCTCGCGTATAACGAGAAGATAAATTTCCACAAGACCGAAGCTTTCGTCCTACATTTGCTGCATGGCGCTTTTCTTCACGCCAGTTTCCCTTTCCTGCGTTATTCACTGGACAATTCGTCAAGTCTTCTGCGAAATAGCGTATTTGCACTCTGCTATCTCCACTTCCATTCGGGAGATTTCTGGTAAAATTTCGCGGAAATGGGCGGGAAAACTGATTGCCTTCACTCTATACTGTGTAAATAGTGAATCAAAAATAAATCAGAGATTCCAAATTCCCAGTCATTTAGTTGGTTCAGCCGGCTTTAGCTGGTATTTTTCTTTACTAAAGGGTATTTCGATTCATTTTATTCTTTTGATTCATAAAATTATTATCCTTTCAAGTGGTTGCTATATTTTTTAATATCAGAGGGCATTTTAGAAATTACTTATATCCCGTTTCGACAATCATCATACTTTAAACTCAATTTTAAGATTAAATAGAGATTTTTCAGATATCTTTTTATTTCAGAATTCAGTGGAAGACATGTAAAAGACCCTTTTTGGGCATTTAGATTAATTTTGACCAAAACACTACTCAGGCCTCTTTTTAACAAACAGCTTAAACTCTGCTGTTATTAAAAGCAAAACAGAAAATCATTCTGTCCTATATTTTTCCTCTCTTGCAACCTTGGGTAATTGACGGGGCGGGCGTATACACAGTTGAGAGGGTGTGCCGGACTGTCGACAAATTCATCTAGATTACGGCGCAAAACTACTCCCGCGCTGTATTTACCAGGCATTAAATTACACAAACGGCCGCGTCCGCGAGGGTCGCGCGCAACCGGTTTACTTTCATCACATTCAATATTGATCACCGGTTCAGCATATATCCGCTTTATTTATGCAGCGAAACATTGTTATCGTCAGCTGCGGAAATCGGCCGTAAAAACCGAGAAAATCTTCTATTCGGATTTTAACAAAAAACTCTGATATATATATATATATATATATATATATATATACGTGTTAATCGTAACGAACGATGAAACTGTGATGCTCTCCATCTGGGATTATTGCTACAGAGATTAATCAGCGACCCGTGTCGATGTGGTGTTGTAGAATGAGCATGTTGTTTGAATAAGAAACACGCGATTTCTCGATTGATCGAAAATTTATACCCTCTATTACACATCCCTTATTTACTCGTACCATATAAATTCCTTGATCCCAGTAGCATAGCGAGGCTAGAACTAACAATGGGGTTCCAATATTGTCTTAGTATTTTTTACTTAAATTGGTATTCGAGTCTATTAAATACAGACTTGTATTGTTAATGGGAGGGATTTCAAATGCTGTTATTAATATGCAATTACGATCATTTGAATAATGATTCTACATAGAGAGTACATATAGTGATAAAGAACCCTCAAGCGTTAATTGAAATTCATTTAATATTACATTATTTACAAAGAGGCTTTGAAGTAGGGCTCTATGAATTATTTCGGCTTGCTATCATTACTAAATAACCCTCACTTGTATTCCACAATGTTCGAACATTGGCTAACTAAGAGTAGTTTTCTTTTATTTGTAATTATAATGGCTCGGAAAGGTTCAAAATCGTGTATGTTATCAATTAAGGGTCCGGATAAAATGACTAAGTTATTTATAAGAGACGAAAGTACCAGACAAGTTCAACTATATATATATATATATATTATTTTTTTTTTAATTCTTTTAAGTTCTCATAGGATTTCTGTCCCAAAAAGGACCTGAAAGATTCTCCTTAAAAACCCCTGTTGAGACAGAAAAAATTCTTAACTGTTTTAGCACTTTTGACCTTTTTCAGCAGGACCTTTTTGAAATAATAATCCTATGAGCACTCGTGAATGTTTTGACAAAAATTTGGTGGGGCGTTTCTGATACATTTATATGATAAAACTCCTGCTGAAACATACCGTATTTTGAACGTTTTTGGTGCTTCAGTTCTATTTCAGCAGGGTATTTTTGGAATAGTAGTGCTATGAGCATTTTTGAAAATTAAAAAACAATGGAACACGTCTACTACTTTTTTCCTAAAAAAGGCCTGCTGAAACATGATAGATTATCAACTGTTCTAGTACGATTTTCTCATTTTAGAAGAACCTTTTTGGAACATTAATCCCGTGAGCACTTGTGAAAATAAAAAAATAAATAAAAATAAAATGCAACTTTTTTCCTAAAAAAGTCCTGCTGAAACAGGAATATTTTTTACTCCCGTAGCACATTTGTACTATTTCAGCTGGACCTGTTTCGAATAATAATCCTATAAGCACTCGTGGAAGTATTTAAAAAATTATGTGGGACGTGATTGTACTTTAGTTCTATTTTAGCAGGGTATTTTTGGAATAGTAATCCTATGAGCACTTGTAACAATTAAAAAAATGATTTTTTTTACTAGATTTATTTTTAAAAAGTCCTACTGAAACAGGCCAAATTCTTCACTTTTTTAGCACTTATATCCTATTCCAGCAGAATCTTTCTGGAATAATAATACTATAAGCACTTCTGCGAGTTTTGAAACATTTTAGGTGGGACGTTTCCGGTATATTTGTATTATAAACTTCCTTATAAAACAGGACGTATTTAAATTTTTTTTCGTATGTTAGTTATATTTTAGCAAAGTTTTTTAGAATAATACTCGTATGAGCACTCGTTCTATAAGTACTTTTGTTCCTATTTGGACTTTAAAAAAATGTTAAGAAAAGTTGATACTTTCAGTGCTGAATTGTCTGAAACTCGGTACTTTATTGGGATCTAGATAACGGTATTCGCTTTTTTCATTGAAATAAAGATTCATTCAAACAGTATCTCAGAGAAAGAGATAATACGAGATAAGTTACAATGGTTTTTTTATGTAGATGTCTAACTTTCTGAAGAGACATTATTCTAACCATTACAGAATAATCTTTATTTCTCTAACACAATCTTGAAATATTAAGGACATAAAATAGTTTTCATTTCTTATCTCTCTCCTGAGCGATAATAAAAATTTCATTTCAAAATGATAAAAATTTCAGAAACGAAAATCCGAAATGGAGAAGATGACTGGAGGCAAGGATACTGGGGATTAATCCGGAGTGCTCTGACATGGAAGACCGACGCTAGGGCAACTCTACGATCTTCGGGATTACGAGCTCGACCCCAGGTCCATGAAAAAAGTTGTCTATGAAGGATGTTCCTAAGAAGCTTGAAACAAGGTAGGAAGGTACGAAGGAAGGAAGAAATGGTCCTCGAGGGCAGATGAAGTAAGGGCGAACGCACGATTTTCACGATATTGCGAGTTCGTTACGGAGCAATTCGCTCTCGCGTAATTCCAATAATACCAGCAATCATCCTGTCACCGGTTTAAGCTCCCGTAAGCTGCAGCAGCTTTCGCTGCAAGCGATGAGCAGAGGGAGTGCTCGTGAATTCCCTTGGGGAATCTATTCGTTTTCTTTCTAAGTTCTATCTATCGGTATCTATCTACCTTTGTTTGCCTCCAAGAATGACGTCCAAGACATGTTAGCTTGAAAGCTTCCAAACACGAGAAAAGTACTCAGACGTCATAATTATCCCCCGATCGATACCAATTGCTCCACTTTACTCCGCACTGAGATCTTTTTTTAGCATTTCTCTTTCTTCAGAGCAATGTTGTTGTTTTTCATAATTACAAAATTGAGAATTTGAGAAATAGCTCCTGAATTTCTTACTATTGTGTTAGGCACCGTTCAAAACGACCTTCACGCTATTTTGAAAATTTTTTCCACCTCTGCCGTTCTTCGTTACAGATCAGCCCACAAAGCTTAAATGCCTCAGAGCGACATCACAAATACGCCCCTTTTAACCAACCTTTCAGGTCAAATTTGTTTCTTTGACTTCATTTGATAAACGCCTGGTATAAAACATGAAACGTGTAAGCATAATATTTTACTGGACTTCGCAACCCAAAATGTTCTCAAAATAGAGGAACTAGGGTAATTTTTCACGAGAATAGTTAAATTAAAAGAAAATTTATTATCCAAACTGTTGTATTTGAAACCGAATAGTTGAACTGTCAAGAAAAACAGAAGAATTTTCAACCAAATTGTTGAATTTTCAACTAACAACGATCAATTTTCAATCAAAAATAAAATGTTTAGTTAATAAATTAATTCTCAAACAAAAAAACGAATTTTAAACAAAATAGTTGAATCCTTTATCAATAAAATGAATGTTTAATAAAGCTGTTAAACTTTCACCTGAGTAGTTGAATTTTTAACCAAATAGAGCTTTTAACCAAAATAGATGAAATCTAATCCAAAAATATAATAGCAAATAGGAAAAAGAGTGTGCAGTCTGTATTCATGTAAAGTAAAATCACTCATTTTCATTGTTTCAAGGATTTAAAAAAATTGTTATTCACATTTTTATTTTCTATGTGTGATATCACATTCTGCAGTTATCCCCCGCCCCCTTCGTCACAAATCGTCACAAAACCTGCCCTCTCCTGGTACTGTGACGTAGTTTTTGAACAGCCTCTTATATGGGTGAAAATTAAAAAGTTCGCAATATCATGTTCCTGGAATTGGAGGAATAATTTTTTTAATTACAGAGTTTTAACACGCCTTTTTCTCCACAATACCCTACGTTCCAATTATTTTTAGATTACTCGGTATCAAAATGAATTCGATTAAATATGAGTAAATGTCATACGATAACGTGTCCCTGATTGTACCTTTTCCAAATTTATAACGTTATATCTTTCAAAAGAAACCTTGAGATCTAATTGTTAAATACACGTATTTTTTCATAATTAATTGCAGAATTACAAAATAAAGCTTCTTTTTCGTTTTCTTTTTTTTTCTTTTTTTTTTTTTTTTTTTTCTTTTTTTCTTTCTTTTTCGGGAGTCCTGGAAACAAAATATTTCATTTAAAATCAATAAAAAAGTCTGCTTAAAAGGATCTACTTTTATATAAAATATCGTCAGCCAAATCAATCGGCTCAGAAGAATGGAATCTCTTCCTGCTCTGCTGTCCAGGTTTTGGGGAAGTTTGGACAATGACGACACTATTACGCCTCGCGTGGCCGGAATATATTTGCCGTCGCGAGAATTGCCGTCAGAGCGTGCATTGTTCTTTTGTCCACAATGTCAACCACAAACCGCATTGTTGACGAATCAATAAGACTGAACTTGATTGTCGCTGATGGTGTCGGGCGAGCGTGTGGTCCGGACATTTAGTTATAGGAGCGTCACTCCTCGCACCAACGTAATATATTTTCTGCGACATCGTATACCGCTCTTCCGCCATACGCGCACTTGAATTATTGTCGCGGATATTTCCGCGATGTCGCTGATCCTCCAGAATCGTTTCTTCTCTGTCAACTTCAAAATTGCCAAATGGTTCAGCTGAACTTTACCCACAAGAGTAATTTACTCCACATCAACACAATTGTATATATGGCCGAAAATCAAAAAGTTGCAATTATTCAATTGAACATTTTTTTCAAGATTATTTCTTACAAAACTATTAACAAATAATAATTAGATTAAGTCATTATAAATATTTTCTATGACGAAATAGTAAATAAAGATTTCTTTTTCTTTTTATTTGCAACATAATTAATAAAACAAGTTCTATAATTTTATTTATACTTTATAGTTCCAAATCTATTGCAAAAAACTTGTTTTACTCACCATGTAAAATTGTATTTTTGGTTCTTATCGAGTTGTCGTTATCACGTCTTCAAATATATTCCACATTGAAAACCTTTGAATTAACAAACTTTCAATAGCCTAAAGTTTATATAAGAAAAACTTTTTTGATATTAAGAATACAACAGTAATGTGTATGATGCATTTGTTCGCGTCCTTGAGACGCATCGATTGACTTATTGAGGAATGTTTCAAGACCTTCTATGATCTACCAATAACGTTTTTCAAGTATTCTATCAAATTGTTATGGTTTTTTTATATGAGAAAAACTTTTTTGGTATTAGAATTATGACAGAACTGTATGTGATGTATTTATTCGCGTCTTCGAGATGCATTGATTGAGCTCTTAGAGAACCAGCGTTTATTGATGAAACCTAAATTTCTGGAAATAACATTTTCGGTTTATCGGAAAACAGTACAATAAATTGACATTTCATACCAGTTTGAAATAAGTCAGATAAGATAATAGCCATAAAATAATATTGAAACTGTCTTTTTAAAAATATTTTCATAGTGCAAACCAGGGCTCACAAATTTCGAGAAGTATTGACTGACATAAGTGCCTGACTGACAGCAAGTTTTCATATAATTTTCTTCTTCGTTTTCCAGGAACCCTAGAAACTGTACAAAGGGCTAAGATCCTTTCTGTCAGTCGGTAAGTAAAGGGAAGTAAAGGACTAGAGTTCGAAAACGATTTTTGGGGGGCTGTTTGACCTAGTCTTCTTGACGGAAACTGTCAGTCATATCAGTCGAGGACTGACTTCTGATGAGCCCTAGTGTGTCACAAATAAATACTTTCATAATGAATACATCCATAGTACTTCGCAGCGATATTTTGCTACTATATGAAAGGGCTGTGTTTTTCTCAAGACGAGCAGAGTGAGTAGGGTGAGAGTAGAAAGAAAAAATAGTATTAGGTCATCCTGTGCTTCCACAGCCGAAAGAGGAAGGTTACAATGAACAGTGACGAACAGAAAAGCTCTTTCGTATAAACAGTGGCCTGGCTTCTCTCGGAAAGTTTAATTAAATAACGAGTGGATGAGAGACGTGAGACAGCTAGAAACACAAGCTCCGGTGGTAAGAAAGGCTGGCCGAGTCGAGGTACATAGCAATGGACTCGGCCGAGGTGGCAAGTTGCTTGGTGACTTGCTAGTTATTTAATTAGCCCGGAGATTCTCTGCAGCCCGACTCGTCCCTTCTTTGGGCTCTTTTTCCGCAATCTCATACCCCGACCAACTTCACCATCTTCGTCTCTGACAAACTTGCTGCCAAGTTCCTTTATGACTTCCGCGTGCGAACAATCTGGAGTTCATTCTCAAAAGCCGAGATAAAATAATTTCTCACGACAAATTCCAAATGTAGACTACCGCAATAAAGTTAACTTCACAAAGTTTTACAAGATACGAACTATAATCATTTTAGACTCATTAAACTTTGTGAATCTAATATTATATCATCAGGGTGGAAAACACTCGCTATTATTTTCTCCTTAAGGGATTGTATTGAACAATTGCACAGAAAAAACTGGGTATACGAAATGTTGCAGGTAATGCGTGAAACGGGGTAAAATCTAGCAGGGTGATTGATTAGGGGAAAAACACGCCCAGATAAATTTCAATTTTTCTCTTAATATTAATATTTAAGGACCAAAAGTCTAATCTTGTACGATTATCATTAGCATAGAATCTTTTATAAATGGAATGAAAAATTGTTAATTTGAATTTATAAATGTTTGATTTATTATTCTCAGGATTAACACAGCCTAATTTACTTAAAAAAAAAGAAAAAAGTGATCAAGAAAATTTAGTAGATCATAAACCGTAAAAATGACCAACAGTAACTAATTTTTATTCCAGAAAGTGATTAATGTGCATTTGTAATGTAACTAATGTTCTTTGGAAATAGACAAAATTCGATGAAATTTATAACTCCAGGTGAATTTTAACAAATAAGGGATAAATTCGTTAGTGAATTTAGAGGAATTTAAGGGAAATGAGAAGAATTTGATAAAAATCATAAAAATTCGAGGTGGAATAAAAAATTCAAAGTGAACTGAAAACAATTAAAAAATAATAAACAAACTCACTGAATTCAGTATGTTTGAAATGAGTTTAGAAATATTCAAGGGATACAAAATAATCAGAATTCGGAGAGACTTCCAAGTTAATTCGAATGAATTTCAACAAGTTTTTGAAAATCTCTTCAAATTTCAAAAACCCTACGAAATCCCTCACCTCTCGTAAATAAATTCTTTGAAACCAGATAAAATATTTGAAACCCTTTGAAATCCCTTCAAATGATTGAAATAAATTACAAATTCCTTAGGAGCTTTTAAAATTCCCTAAAATATTTCAAATCCTTTAAAATCATTTTAAAGCTCTTGAAAATTCCTTGTTATTATTAAAAATACCCTAAAATATTTCAAATAATTTAAAATCCTTAGAAATCCCTTTAAACTTTTGAAAGCTCTTTAAATTTTCTTGGAGTTTCCAAAAATATACCCTAAATTTTTCCTGACGAACAAAATTCCTCAAATTTTTCCTGATTTCCATCTTTTCCCTGAATTCCACTTTTTCTTCTACTTGCGGCCACCCTGGCGTTCCGCGTGAGTAATGTGCTGCCGTCTAGCGGATTTCAGCAGATAATATTCGATTCGCTCCATATAAATTATCCAGCTGAACGTTACCCCGTTTCACACGTGACCTGCAACCTTGTTTACGCCCAGTTTTTTCTGTGCGGTGCGGAAAATACAAAATAGGAAAATTTTAATTAAATTTAGGTAATAGTTTTCGTTAAGAAGTATGGTAATGGGAATAACAGAGGCTGTTGGAGTTATGAGCCTAGGGAAAAGAAAAGTGCACCCTGTCATTTTCGTTGGGCTGAAAGGGACGAGTTGAGTGCGAGGGCGGCTACCCTCTTGGTAGTTTCACCCTAAATGGCAGCTCGCCAAGTGTGCTAACACCACCACACATACAAGCAAACACCCTCGCGACACGCACGCACGGTCCCATTGAATGCGTCGTGTACACGCTCTGCACGCAGTGAGCACACAATGCTTGCAAACACTTTGCATTCGTAAACACGCGTAAACAACAACGGTGGTTTTACACCTTAGCGTACAAGCATCGATGAAAATTCGATCGTTTCACTCCAGCAATTTAGTGCAGTGTTAGCGTTTCCTCAGAATTCCTGTAATTCATCAAGTAAAAAAACAGGGTGTCTAATGATCAGGCAATCTGAAATTCCCGGGTTTTCCCGCTTTTTTCCAGACCACATTTATTCCCCTGGATAATTTATAGATGTCTTTTTATAATTTGTCCAAAGCAATGCACAGAAATGGCAAATTCAACATAATATACATATACAAAATTTATGTCGGAAATTTGTTTTATTTACACGTAGCAAAATACGTCCTGTTCCAGCAGAATTTTTTACAATAAAAGTACCAGAAATGTCCCACTTAATTTTGTTGTTGTACTTTTTATAAGTCCTGATTTATTAAAAGACTAGAATAATTTAATTTAATTTTTTTCAATATTTTTACGTCCTCGTACGATTTGTGCTGGAAAAAGGTTCTGCTGAGATGGGAATGGATTACCACAAATATTTCCACGGCAAGACTGACTAATTTCAGTAGAACTTTCTTGGCACATGAAAAAATTAAGTTGTACATATGTATTTAGAACTTTTTGGGACCTGAATTTGTGCTTTCAACAAAAATCAAGAGGAACTTTTCTAGTAATTTTGTTCTAAAATCTGATGTTAAAATAGTACGAACTTTTAAGTTTGTCGGTGCTTTAGTCCTATTTCACTAGTACTTTATGGTGGCATAAGTCCTACGAGTAAAAAATGAAGAGAGAAGTTTTTTTAGTTCATTTGTCCTAAAATGTCCTGCTGAAACAGAACGTATTTTAAACTATTTTGGCACTTCAGTTTTATTTAAGAAGTATCTTTTTGGAATAATAATCCTACGAAAACTTGCGAGAATTTGGAAAAATTTGGTGGAATGTTTCTAGTACATTTATCCTAAAAAAGTCTTGCTCAAACAGGACAATTTCTCAACTTTTTGATACTTGAGTCCTATTGCAGCAGTAATTTATTGGGACATAAGTTCTAAGAGTACTTGCAAACAAATTTGAAAAAAATAAAATGAAACTATTCTGGTACTTATATCTCTATTTGAACTTGTGAACAATTAGAAGAAAAGTTGGTGCTTTAGAATTGAATTATGTCATGTCCAGTACTTTATTTGGATCTTATTCGGAATTCTAATGCGATCGCAATAGGACTTTCTTTTTAGACTGGATGCAATTACAAATGAAATTCCAATTTCTGAGCATCGACAGTTATTTCCAAATCTCTAATGTAAATTTCGAAACAATCTCCATTCATATTTAATGCACAGTGTTGATACAGTGTTAAATATTAAATAAAAATCAATATACAATTAAATTCAAATGCAGATAGGGATTTCTCTTGAAAATCGGATAATTCGAGAGCAAGTTATTCCAGCAATGAAAATCAATGAGAAACGGATACAAAATCGAGGCGTTTGTTGTCGTTGCATGTGGTTTTATTTGCACCTGTAAAGGTTTACATGCTCGTAAACGACCAGGATTAGAAAGCTCGATACTATCTACCGACAAAAGTTACAACTGGTGTATTGGTATCTACAGGTATAGTTATATTGGTATAATTTTTAATTGGATTTCGAAACGAAACGAATTTCCCCAGCGGCGATGATTCCCTCTTCCCATTAAATGGCAGCACCCAAGTCGTATTCCCCGATAAATTGGCGGTTCGAATGAAGACAGATTGCGTAGTTTGAAATCAAAGAGTTATTTCTACTGTGCCTCAAAGGAACTAAACATTATTCGATTTGGTTAGTAAACTTAAAAAATGCTACTATTCTTCCTTTCTAAAGGATGAAACAGATTTAAAATTCAAATAAAATAGAGTCCTTTAGAGCAGGAAAAGTCATTTTTCTAAATTAAATTGTCATTAAATTCAAATTACTCCATTATCAATTAAACCGAACTAAAATTTATTTTTCTTTCTACGTGACACCCGTCGCGATGGCCATTGGAAACCTTAATAAAGGACTCGTTCAAATATTGATTCGACAGTTAATTAAGAGTAGTTCTCGGCATCATCCGTCAACATTATCTCCGATCCTATTTCACTTGCCCTTAATTGTTGGATGTTTGTGTTTCTCAAAATTAAATTCCCTCGCTGCAAAGGCAGCGATGGACTCTCGAGAAAGGAGAGGGGTGATGGTAAATGTCGGGTTTAATCTAAACAAATTTACGTTGAATAAAAGGAAAGTATTCTGATAAAAGAAAGCAGGCCAACATCCATAAAACAACTTCTTCTTCAGTTAAATAATCCAGTAATTACAATATCAAAGCAGATTATGTTTTCTTCATCGAGAATATGGAAGTATTTCGCTCTTAAATTAAGAAACTTTTCTTCAGATAGTAAATAACTTTTTGAATTTCAAGTTTTCCAATCTGAACTTTACAGGATACAAAAAAAAACCAATATGTTTGACCTACTTTCAGCAAAAATTTGCAACTAAACTTCGCAAATTCTAAGGAATGTGCAAATTATCCTCAGGGGCCGCTCAAAAACTACGTCATGCTATTTTGAAAACTTTTTCCACCACTCCCAGGGTGACGTCAGAAATACAAACACCTCCCCCCCTTTGAGTAAAAATTTTTTCTTCGATTTCATTTGATAATCGCCTAATATAGAACACAAAACATACAAACGTAACATTTTAGCAGACTACACAGTCCAAAATGCTCTCAAAACTAATAAAATCAAGTTTTAACAAAGTGGTTCGACTTTAGACTCAGTAGTTGAATTTTCAATAAAAAAGATTCATTTTCTTAAAAAAGAAAACGAATTTGCAATAAAATACATGTGTACATTTTTTATCGAATGCTTGAATTTTAAACTGGAAAGATTAATTTTCAACCAAGAATGGAATAGTTAGCTTATGAGTTAAAAAAATTAATTTTCAAAACAAAAAAAAAGAGAATTTTCAACAAAATAGTTGAACCCTTAAAAAATAAAGTGGATGTTTCACAAAGTAGTTGAACTTCCAACCACGTAGTTGAATTGTCCACCAAAAAATATATATTCTCAGTAAAAAATTTAATAGTTTATATTTCAACTAAAAACGGTAATTTTTCTACCAAACATGGAATAGGTTAATTTTCAAGCAAAAAAAAAAAAAATTTTGAATAAAATATTTGAATCTTAAACCAATAAAATTTTTTAACCAAGTAATTGAACTTTATTCCAAGTGGTTGCATTTTCAACGAAAAAAGATGAATCCTCATTTAAAAATTTAATAGTTGAATTTTCAACTAAAAACTATTGATTTTGAGCCAAAAATGGAGTAGATAAATTTTCAGTTAAGAAAATTAATATTGTCAACTAAAAAAAAGATTTTTCAACGAAATAGTTCAATCTTCGACCAAATCGTAGAGCTTGCAATCAACAGAGATGAATTCTTTCTCAAAAATGTAATAGCAGTCTTTTTAATAAAAAGAATTAACTTTCAACGAAAAATATTTGAATTTTCTTTTTGGGTTCTATTATATTCAGTCTTCATTTAAGTGAAAAATGAGAAAAATGGGAAGTTCCTTGAAAACAGGAGGAAAAGAGGGGAATAGGGGAAAGAATGAGAGGTCTGTATTTAGATGCTTGACTTATAAAATAAAATCAATAATTTTAATTTCATCAAGCATTGCAAGAAATTGGTCTTCACATTTATATTTTCCACGTCTAACCCCCTCTCTACGTCATAAATCGTCACAAAACCTGCCCCTTCCCAGGCAGTGTAACGTAGTTTTTGAATGGCCCCTTACGAATAAAAAAAGGTTATTTGCCCTTTCTTAAAACATCGAACATAAATCTTTCATTTTGCAGTAAAAAAGCACTGTGTAGAAACGACATTAAGAAAAAAATAAAAAGCTGAAGAAAAAGCAGAGCAGTTGCTCTTCGTAAAGCTCGTTTCCATTTCAGCATTGCGGGATGTCATAAAAAATATAGGAGCCGAGCGAATGTAAAAATTGGTTGGAAAGAGCATAACGTGATACTTCTCTATTCCTTCTTTTAAAAGTTTTCATTTATTAATTCCGAGTTCTGGCATTTTTCATTTCCAGCGCTCGCGAATGATCTTCAAATATAGAAGCAGTGGAGGGGCTTTATTTACAAAAGTGATTGCTTCCGCCTCCATCTTGCACACTGTACAGTGTACACGCACTCGAAAGCACTTTGAGTCTACTATAATATTCAGGATGTCGTTTGCGAAGGCTGGTTACAGCAGGTGATGAAGAATATGGTTACACAGAGGAAACTTTCGTCGCTCTGCGTAAACAGTTTCTCCTTCGTAGGTATGAGGAAATTTCCGGCGATATATGACCTGCTTCTTGCCCCGAATCATTTTCACCCTCGACGAGGCTGACGTTCTCTGCATCTTAAGGTGACGAAATAACGCAGGCTTATAAATTCATAACGTAACTCGAGTCACGACACTTTGTCGCTGAAGCTGCCTCGGGGATACATTTTACCGCCAGCGCTAATCAAATAAATAATAGCACTTTTTGAATCTTGAATTTTAGATATTGAATATCCAAGTTGAACTCGGATTTTACCATCCAGAATTATCTCAAAACTGAAGCAATAGGGTGATTTTTTACGAAAATAGGGGAATAAATTCTTAAAATAAAGGCTGCGTCTAGTCGCGACAAATTTGGGGAGTTGGAAAAGGGGATGGACTAGTGTCGAATATTCGGGACCGAATATTCGGCCATGCGTATGAAAAATATTTGGTTACTCCTCCCAAATTTCGGTATACGACGAGACACTTCGTTAAATAAAACTAATGTATGTTTCACCTTAAATTAAATAGGAAACACATCAAGTCGAAATGTATGGTATTTTCCACTAAAGAGATGAATTTTCAAGCAACGATTTTGTACTAAAAGAGATACATTTTCAACAAGAGAGTTGAATTTTTAAGCTAAAAAGTTGAACGTTAAACTTTCAAGCAAAAGAAGCTAATTTTAAACAAAGCAGTTTATTTCGAACAAAGAAAGATAATTTTTCAATCAAGAAAGATGACTTTTCTACCAAAAAAGATGAACTTTCAATCCAAATAGTAGATTTTTAACCAAAAGAGATGAATTCTGAACAAAAAATATAAAAGTAGACTTTTCAAGTACATTTCTAACCAAAAAAGATAACTCTTTTACAAAATAATATTCAAATATTCGAGTTTTAAACCTACAACGATGAATTTTCAACCAAATGGTCTGATTTTTAAATGAAAAAGATTAAGCATCAATCAAAAAAAGGTGAATTTTCAGCCAGATAAGTTGAATTCTCAACAAAAAAGTTCATTTACAACCAAGAAACAGAAATATTCTACCAAAAAAGATTAATTTACAATCCAAAAAGCCGAATTTTCTATCCAAACAGTTGACTATACAGTAGACTATATAAAACAGTTGGCTATATTTCACAAGATTAGCAAACTTTGTTCTTTATCATCAGGAAAGCTACTGAACGTTATCAAAGTTCGTAAAGTTATTTCCACTGAGCCTCCCCCCACCCGTCTTATCTGTTACTAACCTTTGTTTTTAGCATGACCCCCTCCCCCCTTAAATTGGTAACGCAGTTTATGGATGGCCGCTTGCTATTATTTCATTTAATACCTTTATTCATTTGATTGACTTTATTAATTAATTATTATCCTGAATGTAAGAATTGACAATATTGATAGCTTTGCAAGACCCAGTGAGATAATGAAAGAATTAATCTGAACTCACGGGCATGAATTAATACTTCATCAATGAATATAACAGTAATCTACAGAGTGCGTGTTCTCTTTAATTAAAAATACTGAGGCTCATACATCCCGACTCCGTATTGAAAAATAAAAATCGAAATCCTCTCTAATCTCTCTATTATTGCTACTCTACTTGAAATCTCGGCAAGTGGAGAATGAGGTCGAAAGCTATTTACTGAATAAAGTAAAACAATAATTCAATCGGGTTACAAGTCATTCAGACATTTTCATGTGCGGCATGCAGAAATTGACGATTCAACAGCTCTTGTGCAGGCAAGCCGTCGAAACAGATTCATCATTAGTCAGACAAAACTCGAAAATCACGCACCTCTTGAAATTCATTATTCTAGTTCGAGAATACATAATATCGATAAATTGCAATTTGCCACACAGCCGACAGTAACGATTACGTCCCTGTTTCAAGCATGAGATTTGTGGTTTTACCAATGCACCGACTTCCCTCTCACAAACCCATTTAATGACCATTAAACGCGCAATTGAAACTGGCGTTTCGTGCAATTACAGCATTTAGAGCAATATTCAGATTTTAGGTCCCTATAATAATTACCCAGCTTCAAAAATTAAAAATATACTGCTATAACGATCCATTCGCGTAATATTTTCAAACATGGAGTATGAAATGGTGGTCCAGTAATGATGGAGATAATAATTTTGATTTTGAAATACTCTACTGGTCTTATCGAGTTCTATAGGCAATCCGATAGGGCATTTAAAAATCTTTCCAACTTATTTTAAGTCAACTGAATTCGAAGTAATTTCAATTCAGTTCTTCCGAGATAGTTTTACTAAATTCAATATAAAATCAATTCCACTGAATTTCAGTGATTTTAGATACAATTCTACCAAATTTATCACTCAGAATTCAGGAACCACTGAATTGGTATAGAAATAATTTCATTAAATTAAAAGAAAATCATAGGTCAATTTAAGGTAAAATGAAGAGAATTGAACAGATTTCAACTGAATTTACTTTTATCCGACGTAAATTTAAGGTGATTTCCTGTAAATTCAAAGTAAAATGAACTGAATTACACTCGGACTTGAATCTTAGCAAATTCGATTTATGCGTTCTAAGCACTACGCCGCGCCGCGGTTTCAGATAAGAGGAGGCGCGGGGGGATGTCCCGTGGTCACTCATGCATGACAAAACAGTAGCATAGTGATAAAGCGTAGTACCCCAACGGCCCAGCTGGATAACTTCGTCTTGTTGCGCCACATTGCGTCAGTTCATTCTCAGTGGGCCTGGTTACACCGGCGAGCCTACAGTAGGTCGGCTTACAATAAGCTAGCTCAAATACGAGAGTGGCTCAGTTTCGCGTTGGCGCAAAAGCGTTTTCGGCATTGGCTCTCTGTCGCACACGTGGAGTCCTGCGGCTTCTGCATCGACGCGAATCTGGCCACTCTCATTAAAAAGCTAGCTTATTGTAAGCCGGCCTACTGTAGGCTCGCCGGTTTAAGCAGGACCAGTTAATTGAAATCGAGTTTTAAAATGAATTCAAGAGAATATGAGGAAATGTAACAGTAATAGTGAATTATGATGAAAGCAATGAATTATTATGAAATAATGAACTTTGACTGAATTTAAAAATTGAATTGAAGTAAAACTCACAAGAATAAAGTGAATGGAACTCAATTAAAATTGAATTTTATACTAAATTCCAGTGAATATTTAGGCGAATTAAAATCAAACTCGAATGAATTATTATAAAATCAAGTCACGTGAATTCAAGCAAATCCGAACTGGGATTAACTAAATTTAATTTAATTCAACTGATATGCGGAAAATTCAGTTGAACTCAGTTTTAATACGATTGACCGCTGTTTGGATTTAGACGAATTTAAGCTCACTTTCTCTGAATGTATCAAGTTTACAATCTTTCAGTTTTTTAAACATTAGACAATAAACCTTTACTAAAATATATATAGTAATTATTTGCATGATACTAATTTGCACATGTATCACTTACGTTGATCAAATTTATATAGATAATTAAATTACAAGATATATCTTTTGATTATTCTTACTTAATTCAAACTATAACTAATATTACTGTAAGAATTGTCGAATACTTGAATAAATTTAATATAAATAAATAAATATATATATATATATACATTTATATATAATTACAGAAAAAAAATTTTAAGTGAGAAAACATCAAATTCCCATAAGATCCCAAAAAGAAGATTGAACGGGAATATCTCTCGACAACTCTACTATATGAAATATTGAGTGTATCAAATTTATTTAAAGAGCATGAACCGTCATATGAAAATTTGACTGAGAACGAAAAGTTTCAGTAGACCGATGGCAAATGACCTACGGATGATCAAACATAGGGAATTACTAGCTTCAAATCGCAGGACATGGATGATTGGATTATCGTTTGAAAAGGTTCGACGGGGGAAGGGTTGGAGGCAGGGGGACTCGATCGTCAAAGTCGGCACGGACTTTGGTGTGGTATTGGTGCGCGTTCGCATTTTGTAAATGCGTGTTAAGCCCCTCTGCCGAGTACATTTGCCGTGAACACGGGCGAAGCTCGACCGATGCGAACACGCGTTCAAATTTCGACTCCTCTTAAGCTCTATTTGCTCACGGCGGGTCGATTTCCGTCCAATTTCGACTTTTTCCGGAGGCTGTGTGAAATAAATGACGTTGCATCGTCAAAGGCCGCCAAAAACGCTTTTAATTGTGACATTCGGACTATTACAGGAGCTCCTATCGGCCTATTCTCTCCTCACTTTATTTTTTTAATCGAGAAAATTTTCCTTAAACGTCCTTCACTATTTTATTTATTTGTTTAGGTAAAAATTGCCACTTCGCCGCGACAGAAAAAGTGTGGAATAAAGTGATTTTATAGAGTGACCCTTAACTTATCGACTTTGTAAAAGGCCTATTGTCCACAAATGTAGCGTGGAAGATAACAGACGCTCATCTGATATAAAAGCCGGTTTGTCACTGTTATTAACATGCACCCCATGTCCAAATAACGAAGAGAAAAAAAATCACCCTGCCTCGTGCAGACGCATATTGTGTGTTCTACTCCATCCTATAAGCCATGGGGAGTCACAATAATTATATGAAAGTCCACCCTTCTCAATTTTCTATTCCTAATCAGCATGGGAATTCACACTGCATCAGAAGTCTAGTCCGCATATGGTTTTCAAAATTAATACGAACTCAAAAATTGTTCTTCAGATATATGCATGATAAACATAATGAATTGAAATTTGAGTGGGTGCGTTTTGGGCACAAAAATTGACAGATGAGTATTTCTGTGTTTTTTTAGTCATATTTTAACGGAGTCTAAAACTTATGAATCCAAGCTTTCACTTTGATAATGTACGACTATGTCATGAATATCGGACGTCAATTTCACACGAAATCCGGGTACTTGTCAGTCAATACCGTTTGGAAAGCCTTTCTGAGGGATTTATCGTTCGCTGAAACTATCGGTCTAACGATGCAACCACGGAGTGCGTAGTTATTCTACGCTAAACGCACCAGTCGAATGTGGAAACGAATCGTGACAGGAATATCCCAAATAGTCCGCTTTTCACTCAAGCTTCTGATGACAAATTTTAACGAGGTCGTTAACGAAAGCCAGTCCGCTCCACTTTTTACGAAATTTATCGGCGACACTGGTGCGCGCGAGATAGCAGCCATTCAAATGGCGTGGATTTAGATTTACAAGAAAGGGGTTTAAAAACATTTATATTCAATCCATAACAGTTCTGCCAGCCAGATTATTTTTTTTCAAACACGTTTTAGCCATTTTATGGATGTGTCAGTCGGACATAACAATTTTGGGTGAAAGTAAAGTGCACAGAAATTTTAACTTCTATTATTAGTTTCGTTGCTCGGGTAAAATGTGATTTTTCCACTTTAACTTTTCAATTTGCAAATTAAACATGTTTTTAAACCTTGTTGCTCTTTCATACTCTATGAGGTAGAGAACGCATCATGAAATCTTACTGTGAAGCCCATTAAATCTGTTACATAAAGCACGTTAACAACCGCTTATTTCGCATTACAACGTAATGTAGCAAAATGCATATTTCTTAATAAAAATTACATCCCTAAACTTAACCCAGGCGAGAAACTACGTATCATATAAAGCATTGACAAGAAAATGAAAACAAAAAATTGTCCGAAAAATGTTCTCAGTATATAGTGTTTAGAAAAGTTTCCTTTGCGAACTAGATTCAGAAATATAACTTCATTTTGTACTGAACCAGATATGAGAAAATAAACGATTTCGAGGAAAAAATAACGATCACGAGCAGTTATTAAATAAGTGAAAAAACGGGTATAAAATAAGAAAACAAGACTTTCTTTATGGTTGGACAATGAGAACGAGAAAATAATAAAAACTGCTAGTTTTTGTTTGCTTCTGCTTGAATATTTATTTCCGCTTGATCGGGAGGAAAATTCTTTAACAGTGGTGTACACTGGCCTTGGAAAAGCATGGGGTGATTCAAGTTTCTTCATCACCCTGTATATGCTTACGTGGCATGGAATTCACCCTACTTTAAGTTCACCCCACCGTATAGCGATAGTGTGACAGGCGTCTACGCTCAGAGCCCATTCTCTGCATTGATTTTCCTTTTGGGGTCCGAGCCCACTCTGTCCAGGAGTGTCATTGCCCCCGAAAAATTACGTCCCATTTTTTTAGCGAAAAATATCTTAGGATTGCTAATCTGAAAGACAAGTTCCATTCAGAGAAAATCTCTTCCGTATCGAATTCCAGGATATTGAATAAACAATTACAGCGTGGAATTATCGTTTCTACATTTGATCCTCGTGTCTCCTGTATGAAAAGAACGATAACGAAGGAGGATTGCACCTTTTTTTATTTGTATTGAATAAGAGTGCCTTGCCTCGTGCAAACAGCAGGTGGGCTATTTAATATGACTCTCCTCACAAAAATGAATGAAAGCCAACCAATTATTACTTATGTCTGTCCTGCTATACTGTCTATTGAGACCTGGATCTCCCGCAGTGAAAAATTGCTGACGTAATTTGATATAATGCACACTTTCTATTACCGTATCATCTTTTATAAATTAGGAAAATTACCTATCAATTTATGGTATATAAATGATCAGATCTGGGAACTCTTGTGTTATGTTAGAAGGTACAAAAGTAATTTTTTGTGTTACTTCTTGACCCCCCAAAAGTAGAGAATGACATTAAGCTGTGATAGAACTAGAAGCATGCCCATTTTACTGCACTAAATTGGTATACCAAATTTGGTAGACCCAATTTGCATCACTAAATTTGGATACCCAACTTCGTGCAGTAAATCTGCACACCCAACTTCCTGCACTAAGTTTGTGCACTAAATTTGTTATCCCAGTTCAATGGACTAAATTGGTACACCAAATTTGAAACACCAAATCTGCATTACCATTTTGGTGCACTAAAGTACGCCTAATTTACTGAACTAGACATTTCTACTTCTAATAAATAATCAGTGCTGGAAAATTTTGTGGAGCAACTTAGAAATTTCCAATGTTATTTTTCGAGTAACTTCATTAGTAACCAGCATTAGAGAATAAAATTGAGCTGTGATAGAAGTAGAAGCTATAAATGGACCGAGAGTATGCATTCGTTGACAATAACATCGGGACTGTATGACAGTAACGTATCACGTGTCATTCCAGTTCGATGAAAACTCGAACCGCGGTTTTACGAACGAACTTTATTCATGATTTTTTTTCAACCGTATCGTTATGGCTCAGCTCGCGTGCAGCCTATATAGGTAAACTGGATCACAAAAATGGACATGTAAACGTAATGATCCTGCGGGCCTCGGCTCCACCGAACGATTTTGCAGAGCACTTCAGTATTACGTGCGTCCATTATGTAATAAACATCGCTACCCCCTTTCAACCCCCGTTGTATAGTTTTATAGTGCTAGCTTTGTTGGTTACAACAGAGCCCTGTTTCCCAGGCATTGCCTCCAACACATATCCAGCTTGCTATGTAAAATGTCTCGTTACGATTACGACGCGGTCATTGGAAGGCTCCTAGCGACTGCCAGGAGTGCTGCAATGACGCGCTGGAGTGAATGAAGGATACGGCTCCAGCCGCAATGGATTATTAAATTTCTAATGCCCCACCCTGATATACAACCTACAGATCCGTAATGGTCGGCCTATAAAGTAGGGAGAGCGTGGTTGCCATTCTGCTCGACGTAGGATGTGCACTAAACAGCACTCGTTACACAAGATCACAATTAGAACGACAGAAGGGCTGTTTCTGCATAGAGGATCGTGGTCATAATGATATAATATTCCCTGGGAAACTTATTGAGAAATTATTCACAGAGATTCTATACTCAAGAGTTTTAATGTTTTGAAACTAAAATGTTACCATACAAATGATAGAATATACATATAGAGTTGATCGTATATTAAAATATAGCAAGCTATCATCATTAGATACTGAATGTCCATACTACTTTAGCGAATGGCAAATATAGATGAACCAAACTAGCACTTATATAATGACCTCTCTAATGTAAAATTCAATTTCACATTGATGAGGACTGAAAACGACGTAGCTTTCATCGCTTAAGTCTAATTACAGTTGCACCAACATGAATAGAGTTTGCGGAATGTGTTTGATTTGCGGTTTTAACACAACATTTTAATTAGAGGAGAGGTCAAACGCAAGCACCATGTTTCTATTCGAAATGAGAGTTACGGTGTCAAAGTAGACTTGTTATCACATGCAATTCACATGCAGAAAAACAGTCAACAGCAATTTGAACGACAGTGTAATCAACTGTTTTAATCAAATAATATAATTAATCGATTAATGACTGTCGTAATGTTCTAGCCAAATTCTAAACAACAAATATATCCCATCCATACATCAATATTGATAATTTTTCACAAAATGTTTATACCATTATATTTACACAAACTCTAAGTACAAGGATTGGTACGCTAAAAGAGGGATATCAATAAGGTAAACAATTAGAACATGAGTTTTCCCTTTGACATAAGGACTCGAATTCGGTGAAATGATTGAATGCATTGCACTCTCCGTTCCAAAATATTTACACTAAACTGATGCTTGACATTTGTAAACAGAACTTGTATGCAACATTGTTAAATCAGAGGTATTTATAAAAATTATGCACAAAGTTTGTACACTAAACATGCGTACAACAATTTTTAAATCAAGCTTTTTTGTCTTCAATCTGTGATAACAGAAGTGCAGACATAATTTAAAAACTACAACTACGTTTATACATTTTTCTAGAGTAACCGTGAGTTAAAAATTCGCAGATTAAATGTTGTGTACAACATTTTTGGACCAAATTAAGTATATTGAATTTGTATAGTGAATTTGTAGAACAAATTAGTTGTACAACATTTTTAGAATAGATTTTTGTGACAGCAGAAGACAGAATGTCATTTATGGCATAACTTTTACAGAGGAGGAAATTCGTCAGAAGGAAAAAATGGGTGCGTTTTTCATCCATCATAAATGTAAAAGCTTCTAACTGTGAACGTGAATGCGTTTCTGGATCGTGGGCTTTGGGAGCGTCGGAGTAGCCTGTTAAGCTGCCTACCGCCGGTTATTCGATAACAGGACGCAGGAAGCGAGGGACGCGTCGAACGGGGTGGGTAATGCACGAATGTAAAGGTTTATGGCCAATATGGCGTATTTATGGTCGACGGGGAAAAGCTGCTCATCGGATGGGACGAGTAAGCAAGAGTGGTAAAGATATGTATCCTCCACGGACCTGCTTGCGAGTGAAACTCTGCGACGTTCTTGATATTGACGTTGAAGGGGGCAAGATGCGGTATACGACCAGTAGATGGTCCTCTTGGTACCCTTTTCGGGATCTTTTCTCTGAGATGCTCGACCGCGACGCTCGACGGTAATCGCATTATTATAAGAACGGTAAATCTCGCGGGTACAATGGTAGCGTATACTCCTCCGCAAGGGCTTGTTCGAACAATGCCTTCTTCAGTATTTCCAACGTTTCAGCCACGATCCACAATGCACGCTGTAGAAGAAGATATACCAAATGATATTTTTTTTAGCAGTCGTAACTTTATCCAACTTGTTTCGAATATTAGCCAATTTCTTTTTATGAAAGGTTTTTAAGGGAAGTGGGAACCAATAATTTTTCCCTTAGTTACGCAGAAAATATGGATACTAAACACGTACACCCAAGTTGGAATACTTCACCCAATTTACTGTACCACATTTGTACAATAAACTTGCATACCCAGTTTAGTGAACTCATTTTGTAGACAAAATTTTGTGGGGTAAATTGGTTCTAGTACGGTAATAGTATGTCAAATGTGATATATATCAAATTTGGGTATGCTACATTTTTTCGCCCAATCTGGTGCACTAAACTCGTATATCCCCTTTCGCTTACTTAAATTACAGATATCTACCAAACTTGTCTACCAATTTTGTTGTTAAAAACTCGTTAAGAAAGACAACTTGAGACGTAATGCTAAATCAATCTGCTTGTCGGACTGACAGCCAGAAAATCCGACTGGTAAGGTATAGTACATCGAGCTGTAAATCAAGATACTTCGTCTCGTGGTTGGGTGTCGTACGAACCAAGTATTTATTAAACGTTTAGCTCCTAAATCCTCGGCACAGCTGGGTTCAAAATGTTTGTACATATTGCAAAATAAAGCGAAACAGAGAGAGGGACCCAGGTCCTCAGGGAGAGGATTAGGTCGGACATATTGAGAGCTTCTGTCCAAAGCACCTTAGGTTAGATTCTCTGGTTTAGTGTGTGTGCTTCTGTCGGTGCGTTCGATGCGCGCAAAGGTAATTCGCTAGCGTGAAGGCGTATCTGTACACAGTAGCGCTTCGATACCTACTTAATTACATTGTGTCGCTACGCTCCACCTGGATGAACCACTTTTCCTCCAATTGCATTACCAAGGAAATACGAGAAGCTTTTTCATGCTAAATTGCGTTTTCTGGTCGTATTTAACAACTCCTGGGAAACATTGTACAAAGAAAAATGGGGACTTGGAAAATCTGTGATTTAAAAGTTGATGGAGAGGAAACATTTTTAAAGAGTTTTTATAAACAGACTTCTGAAAAGAGAATATACTTTCGAGGATATGAATGAAGGCGATAATATTCGTGATCAATCTTCTTTTTACGAAGTTCCTTTTGATTTGAATTCAGTTGAATTAATGATCGAAGAAGAGACAGTCACCCAGAATTATTAAGAATCTGAAGGAATGAATTGTTTGGAAACTTGGAAAGAGGGTCGACTACTAGCACTGCGTTATTACAACTTAATGTGCAAAATTGATTCTCCAAGTCCTCGCGTGCATTTATATGCCTCTAACAGGAGAAGTGTGTTCGCAACTCCCGCGATACTAGTTCATCTCTCACCTCCTCTATTCTTCTTCTTTGCCCCTTGGAACTGCTAGAAACAACCCTTGAATAGTATTTCGTTCCATTATTCATAAAAATTTTATAATCTTCTTAGCTCCGTGAATTATTGCGGCCCATGCAATTGAACTAATACAGTTGCATTTCTGTTTTCTGTCGAGACAATAAGGGATGTAGAGGCAGGAGTATTACGGGCATCGTCACTACGGCGAAAATAGGACAGATGAGTTGGTTCAAGTGGCGCTGAAATGTTTGAAATCCCGACGGAGCGAGAGAAAAATAATTGGAGGAAGTTTGTCGTTACGGGGAAAAATGTGAAGCGGCGCTTCGCCGACAGTCGACCTCCTTCCTCCCAAGGCGAATCGCGAGTTTCTCGTTACGGAGATACTTCGATGGAGCTCCGCCTTTGAATCTCTGTCGAATGCAACCTTCTAGGAAAATTGTGGGATATACGAACATGGCCGGCTGGCCGGATGCCGATGCAATAATTAGTTGACCCCGTTGCTTGGTTACTGCAAGCTCGTTGCGACCTTTATAGTTTGTCACAACGACCGGAATAATTGTCAAGCGTGAAAAAATGTATGTGACTGCTCATCGCATAACAAAATGACGCTGCCATTCTGCTTCGTTTATTTTCATAGCAGCATGTGCACATACTTCTGGGACATCTTCTACCCGAGTCTTGCTGACTAGAGTTACAATAGGAAACAATGAAAAATTGAACTTAGTAAGGAGAGTCAACCAGAATAAGTCTTTTAACAGAAGATAACATTCTCGATGGTTATTATCATAGAAGAATTGCGTATTATTAATCGCAAGAGCTTTTTCATCCATATTCAAATCTAAATTTTAATTTAGTTTGAAGAGTTGGCTTCACCCTAAATTGAACACGTAGCATAAGGAATTAAGGAACGCGCGTGTTTCGAGAGGAGATGCAGCAAGGGTATCGACCAATATAACTTCTCCTGATCTCTCTATTACATGGCGGTATGAAACTCGCAGTGATGAAACGTGTTTCGAAACTTTCGGCGGAATGAGCTTAAGACGAGAGATGTATCCCTGAAGGTGTATAGAATAAACGATAAGGTTTTTTCTTCATAAAAGCAGATCTACATCATCTATACTTTCTGATAATGTAGGTCTCCACTTTTTACGATGTTAACAAATAGTGAGAAAATGAGGTTTCGTCTGAGTATTCTTTTACGAGGCCTACTACTACGAATCAAAATCTTATTAAGTACTAAAGTGAGTTTTAGTTCAAAATAAAATTCAATTACGTTTGCGCCTCCTTCCCAGTCTGGCTTCCGTTTTCTCTTCTCGTCATTTCTCTACTTCATTCTGGGTCACTTAATGTTACTTGATCATCAATAAAAGGAAAATTCTGTCATCCAAGAGTCCCCTTTATAAAATTAGTTGCCCCTTTATATCTTCCTGAGAAAGAATTTAGAGAATATTCAGAAAATTTCTGATGTATGCTATATTATTATAAAATTTGTCAGTGGAAAAGGATGGGTATTTTCCCGTTGAGATCTCCAGAGACAGTATGTTTCAGTGCTTTCTACATTGCTTGCGCACTTGGTGCTTGAATAAAAATATTTATGTAAATTTCTCTCTCGTCCGGCGGAAATTATTGCTCCTCTTAGCATGCAACTGCCTAGCACTCAGCCGTCCCACCCAACCTAACCTAACTGCTTCTCTGCTGTATACAGTGCTGACAAATATTCAGAAGCAAGGGCGATTATATTTTCCAGATAGAGACCAACCCAACGAGGCAATTGCTTTCTTTGAACGATCGCGAGGTACTTATATTCTTCTTTCTTGTATTATTTTTAATTTCACTGTCACTACTTTGCCTTTTCTTATAGGTATTCTGTCATTATCCAGACACAGTTTTCCAATTGTACTGCAAAAGGATTTCAGTGCCTCGTCTAATTTTCTTTGAGATAAAAGAATTAATTTCAAAGAAGGTTGTTAAGAACAGATTGATCATGATAGTTGACGCTCTGCTTGACTTTTATCATCGGAAATGATGTGACAAATAAAAAATCTTACCTTTACTTGTTCCGTCGGGTCCACGAAGTATGGTGCACTCCTCTATTGTACCAAAGGCAGAAAACAACTGTCGGACATCGTCTTCTGTCTGTTGCTTGCTGAGCATACCCACGAACAGCTTTCTGTCTGTAGGTTGGAAGAAAAGAAAAAAGCGTATTGTTAGGTGATTCGAATACCAAAAATTGCGAGCCAGTTAAAGAAAATAGTCTGGCGACTAACACCAAGAACGACAAAGGTACACGGTTACACCACAGCATCCACCATCCTAAGGGGAAGGAGGTAGGGTAAGTAACATATGAGCGTCTGGATAGGTACGTATCGCTTGCGACGCGTACAACACAGTCCAGTAATTATGGAAAATGTACATCTAACACCAGGGGCTGTGTGTGTGGCAACGAAAATAATAATAATAATAATAAACGATAGTAATAAAAAATGATCACAAGTACAATAATAAATAACCAATCAATGTCAACCTAAAACCTACACCATAAGCTGAAGAAACAGGTGGAACGGGAACGCGGAAATCGGTACGAAAAGCGACTCACTACTCAGAACAAAGTTCTTCTCGAAGGTCTTGGAGACCCTACAGGATTTCGAGTTTTGAAGTCTATCAAAAATTCATTTGAGATCTAATCTCGAACGTCAGCTAGGGTCTAGAATTCCAATGAGAGAATATTCTTTCGGGAGCGAGAACATTTGGAATCAAGCATGCAGTGTGTCTATTAATTGAAAAAAAAATTAAAAATATGTATCCATGGAAGCACCTTCGAGATGAACTTTGTTTCATTTCTTGAGGTCACATCTCTTAGAATCAAACGCCAATTAAATGTGATAAAAATGAATGATTCTTTTTGAGAGCACTGCAGCTATTTCTAACTTCAGATTCGGATTGTGATTCTAAATTTGTTTTAGATGAGGGAGGTCCCTGTAGTGCCAATCGTTCAAATTGTTTCCTTATCTGTAACTTCACCGAATATTTATGGGCCTAATTGATTTTTAATTTCCTTTTCTTGAGGACGCTTCTTTTTCTGTACTTAAAGTAATTTAGTCGGCTTTCGAGCGAAGGTTGTTTAGAAATATCTGCACTGGGCATGTTTTTACTCTTAATTTAATTTCCGTACAATGGTGTAAGTGTGCGAAAGTGACCAGCGGCGGTGATGGGAGTAGAAGGACAGCCGCGATGGAAATTGGCAGGAAGTGGATATTCCATAGAGTCACAAGTCTAGATACAGCGAGAAATCGTAACTCACATCATAATTAGAAAAAGATATATGTACAGAGGTGATAAAAACACAACGACAACGAACGAGACAATACATCCAACGAGCGAGCCACTATATGGTCACAGCTGTAAAGAGCGGACAATGAACGGGTGATACTTTTCGCTGGAGGTGGCGATTAAGTTGGATCCAGGAAGGATAGAGAGAGAGAATTTTCAATTAAGATCATTAGCTAACATGAAATTAAGTCCAATTACAAAATCTGGAAAAACAAAAGTTTCTCATCACTTAAAAAAATTTGTTAACAATTTGTAAGATAAGTCTTCCAATTTATAAGCGAAAGTGGGAAGGTAGGCTTTAAAAAAATGGGAGAGGATAAAGGGGCGAACACTAGCGAGCAGCAAAATGAACTTTGCAGCAAACTGTGCTTGAATCAGCGGTGATGGCGTGATAGGAAGAATATCCTTTTCTCTTTTTTTTTCTCTCTCTCTCTCTTTTATACTGTCACTTTGTGGAGAAGAAGAATGAAGGTCTGAAAGGAAGCTAGCTATCTCCTGGAAGTCGAAGTTACCTTCAGCAGCCGCCACCGGTGCCTCCTACTTCCAGAAGATGGCACTGGCGCTCCCGTCGTCCATCATGCACTCTGGAATATAGAACAGAAACAAAGAGATGGCAATGGGCCAAAGTACGGTGGTCATCAGTGATCAGGGTTTGTCGCTCGCGATTCCCGAAACGGTAACTGGTTTGATTCGAAATATTAATCCTAACTTAAAATATAAAGTGCAGGATATTTCTCTCCATTTAATTTTAAACTAGATTTCTATATAAAACCTGCTTCTGATAAAACCCATATCGAAACTCAGAAAAAATTTGATAATTCTTTAGTCAAAGATATCCATTTAACACTATAAAACAACCTTCTGTCTCAAACAAATCTTTATTGAATTTCCAAGTGGGCTTTCCTACCTATAATAATTTTTTTCCGATTCTACTTAATGCATCCGATAAGATCCTGACGGCTATTATTATTTTTTTATAACAAATAAATCATATTTGAGAGATTGACAGGGTTATCTCCTAGAGATTTATTTTCCGGAATGCTAATGTTATACGATACGAAAGGTGCATAAAATAAAGGTGTCTCATGTACGTGACGATGTCGACACCTCATTCCGCGAAGTAGCACCCTCTCTGGGCTCTAGGGCACATTTAAGGATTTGTCTCGGGAAATTAGATTCTCGCCTGACTTGCAGCATCGTCTTGCCCCTGCCTCTCTTCAAAGTTGTCGCACCTTCTCACAGACAGAGCTCTTCTCTTAGCCCCGGGTACTTTTCATTGAACGCCTGCTCCATTGTACCGTCGAGACTGCCACGAGCAAGGAATTGGACCTTTGTCCTTTCGCAAAGTATTAACGCCTCCTTTAGGCCCTATCGCCCAGAAAAAATCTATCCTCGGGAAATTATGGCTTGACACAAGTTTTTGAAAAGAAGAGAAAACATCAAAGCAATTGAGAAATTGAATCGTACACTAGTCTTAACTCAAGTTTTTGGCTTCAAGCGATTTTAAAGAAAATAAATTAATAAAGAGAAATACTTTATACAGTAGAGTAAAATTAATTGGCACGCGGTGAGAAAAATAATTACTTCGTGAATGAGTTGATGAAGAAACCTAATGTGCTCGGGTTTCCCGAACAAGCAGCGGTCGTATCGTAAAAACTTTTAAGCGAATTAACGCATGTCGAATGGATGAGGGCTTCTAAATGGCGAGCAATTTCCAGCAGTGTAATTAATATTTTACGTCAGCACTTTATCTTCTTTCGTTTGGCGGACCCCGTTTCCTTCTTTCTTTTATTCATTGAGAGCTTGATAACATATAACATCCTACGAGCTGTGGTAAGTTAAATTCTATACTTGATGATGCGCATTCACTTTAGCATTTCAGATTCCAATACAAATTTGTAGAATGATTGAAAATTACTCAGGGACAAAAGGAAGACAATCGTTGGCAGGTACGATTTAAAAGTTGGTAGTGGTGTCAGTAGAATGGGAGGTGATATTCTGCTGCCTTTATCTCGAAGAAGTAGTGCGAGTGCTGTTAGTGGAGGCAAGATGGTTCGTCGAGGGATCGAAACTTATATCTACTTGCTCAACGAGCTTTGGTATAGCTCCCACTCACCTTATCCACTCCAGAAAACTTTACCGAAGTTAAACTGCGCAGGATGCGCATTTCTCAAATCTGTACCCTACTGACAACCTTCATTTCGACGGTTCAGGAAAACAAAGTCGCGAACAAGGAAAAGCCCAGGCAGTGGATATTAGCCGATGAAAAATCTATTTCTGACCCGAAGGGACAAAAAACACGGGGACAATGCGACTGATGACCCTCTGACATTTTTTATACCAGATTCGTCCGACTTTTGTATTTGGAAAACGACCTTTTGGGAAAATGCGAATGCAAGCAGAAGATAGGGGAGCAAGAAGATCCTTTCCTGGTCCTCTGTCAAGACTTAAGTGTACTTTCAATCATCGTTGAGATAAAAAGAAATACCTTTTTGCGCAGATCTTTTGACAGGGAAAAATAACAAGAAGAAGCCATCAATATAAATAATAGTTCTGGGGTAAAAAGTTGAAATATTTAGATACTTAGGTTTGGCGAGAGTAACAATAGGAAAGTTTTTGGCTATTCGTAACAGATGCCGACCAAGTTAAGGTAACGAAGTACCGACTTAACGCATTGCAATTAAAATTTGATCCGTCCTTTGTACTGCTAATAGGACATTACTTCGTGGAGCAGAGGCGCGTTAAAGTGCCATCACGATGAGAAGGGAGTGATGTAATTTAGCTGTGCGGCGGGATACCAAGATGGCCTGTAAAGGGCAGTCATTAACAAGAGAAAAGTCGACGAATCGCTTGAACAATGAAACCTCTTGTGACGAGGCGCTAGAGAGGGTTCAACGTTTGGCTCTGCAACTGAAAGGTGAAGATCTTTTTGCGATCCTGTCATTTCAGGAGTGAAGAGAAGAAGAGAAAAGGCTTTGTCTACACTCGAACAATTCAGAAACCAAAACCTTCAGATTTTTCGTCAAGTTCGTTAAATTTTGCTTAACTTTTAAAACGTAGTTAAGGTTTTAGTAGACTATAAGTATATCTTAAGCCGCCCTTTTTCTAAATGAGATCCCCTAAGTTTGCTGAAGGTATACAGAGTTAATGATGATGCCATAATGACGATTGGAACAGTGAAATGGATGGGATAAGAGATGATTAAGACAGTTTAACAACGGAGAAAAAAATATCGCCGAAAAGAGAAATGGAAAAGGAAACAAAAAAGATTAAAGATGAATCAAGTTAATGGATGACATCATAATGATGGTTGGATTAGACAAATGGATGGGATAAGGGAAGATAATTTGATAGCAGATAGTTTAAAAGCAGAGGTGAAAATGTTTTTGAAAATAGAAATAGGAAAAAGGTTTAAGATGATTGATGGCTACAAAACTTTCCAGGAATCACAAATTCTGTCACGAAGCTTCTCAATTAGTTTTGAGTATCTTGATTTGGCTAAAAGGGAATTAAGGGAAATGTGTCAAGATCGAGGGATCAGGAATGAAGTTCGTGATCGTTATATAGAGGGGAGATTTCCCGAAAGGGAATGCGTGGTCTGGTTGACGGTGTCGCCGAAGTTCAGTAACCCCTGATTGAACTCTCCTTCTACGTGGATACAGCATCTACATAGTTATACAGCTTCCGCAGCTCTGGATCACTCTGCTTGCATCCGCGTCAAGGCAAGGCTTTGTGGGCCGTGCCGAGGCGGGCGACCGGAGATTACAATGGCATCTCCTCCAGATTAGCATATGAATTACGTGACTCCTCTCCTGCCTCCCGTCTATCCCCGCATCATCATCCCGCTTCATCTACGTCCAAGCAAACTGCTAAGGACTACGGAAAGGATCATGCACGAGAAAGACGTTCGGGTGAGGAATGGATCTAAATTCTGTACGGGGATAGCCATAGTGAATGATGAGAACAGGGTCTCTTCTAAGATTAGGTGGATTGAGGCTGATCTTCTGCCTTTCATTCGGATCGTGCCTTGCAAGAAAGTGTTTTCAATTCTTTGATCCTGTTTAAAGAAGTCCTGCGATTTATATTCCATTCGAAGAGGGTAATATTCCAGGAGAATAAAGACATTGTGGTACTGTGAATGCACATCATCTTCGGTTTCGAATAGCTACCTTTTAACGATCTGCATTTTTGAGAAAACGTATACATCAAATCCTTAGGTAATGTGAAGTGTATCTAAGGTATGATATTCATTGTTATATGGAAATTTCGCTGACGGGGCATTCGGAAACGTAAATAGTACACGAATTGTATTTAAAAAATTGCAGTGAGACATAGAAAAAAAGAGGATGACAGTGATTTCTGAAACTAGTTTATGCACACTCTGAGAAACACATCCCGCATACGTACACTCGTTCGTCTGAACTTTACATAGCCCGAATAAGTCTTTTTAAAAGTAGTAGCCGTATCAGGATCATTCATCGGACCTAAACAAGAAAATGTTTAGATTAAATCCTTAGAGAAATAGTGATCGGATGAATGAGAAAAATAGAGCTTTTAATTTTTTGAAAAGAACTAATAATGAAAGTATTTTATGATGGAAATATTAATATCTATCGTAAGTAATTTTTGTAGTAATAAAAATCGAATTAACAGGCGTAAATGTGAATTATATTATTGACCAGAAAATTTAGCTAGGCATTGGATTACGTGAACCACGACCGTTCATCAGAAACTTGTCGCCAATTCAATCAATTAAGGCTGTTGACCAAAAACGTTTGCTACGCTTCAGAATTTAGGGGTGAGTCTCGGAAACCCAAGGGAACCGAGAATGAGACAATCTTGAAATGAAAATGTATTTCGGTTACTTGCGAAAAAATGTCTCTGGTGAACGACTTTGTGTAATTTTGTTACTGTGAAGAAACTAAAGGAAGAAAAAATTCTAGATGAACGATCGTGTCTCTAGATTTCAAATATTTTCCCATTAGGTCTGAAAATAAATTTAAATTATACCACGCACTCGAAAAGCTAATGGGGACGAAGTTATTTTTTTTAACGATTTAGTGAATCGCTTGTCCTCACCTCCGCGGTTTTCACTGTCCGCTGGCTTCACTTGAATAGGACGGTTCATCTGAAACAGAAAACAAGAAAAGTTTAGGAAGTATATCAGTAGAATTTACTGCTTTCGAAATATTGCACCCAGCTATTAAGTGGAAAAATAAATGTGATGGCAAGAGGGATTGACCTGGGTCGAATCAAAGACACGGAATTCTCTTCAAATCCGGAAGATGTTTCTTTTATTTGAGCAATCCCTTACATCGCTTTTCGATACATTTTCGATCACACGGAAGTATTTTCAGTAGTGGAATGAAAGAGGGAAACACGAAGTACAGTCTGCAGGATTTCGAATGTCCGGAGTGTTTTGGAGTATGGAAGTATAGTAGAACGCTATTTGTTCGGTTCGTAGTGTCCGGTAGATATACGTCTACCCCTCGTCACTTCGCCAGAGAGGACTCTGGTGCTGACAGGGTCGGCTGACTGTCGGGAAATAGGGAGGAGAATCCTTGCTTTGGACCAGGAAAGCCGTCTGCTCTCTCGTCCCGACCCCCGGAATATCCCATCGTGCGAGTTCTCTGCGGCTGGTTTCCAAGATGGAATAGGTCGTACCGAACAAATAACATTGTTTATTTGTCAGACGGGTTGGTTGGCTAGTTGCTCGTACCACTGCAGAATCCCCTCCTTGGGTAGAGGATGCATGATTCATGACGCTAGATATAGAGGTCGCTACCCGATTCCTTCTCTCCCTTTCAAAGCAACATCCCATATTCTACAGGTTCCTGTTATCCCACTCTTTCGTCTCCTGCTGTTTTTGCGCATCCAATCTTCTTCTCACTGTCAGTGTATCTTGTAATAGTGCTTTCCGAATGTTTTATTCTACTCCCTTGATGATATTATCTGTAGAAAGTTTGAGTTTGAAGTAAATATTTTTTGTTTGCGGATCATAAAGAGTAAGTGATCTTCGGAGGTTTTGCATCAAGTCTGACAGTACGAATTAAGGTCGACGTGTGCGATCAAAGCTCCAGTTCTATGCATACAAATTACTGAGGTATTTCCTATTCCACTTGTGGCAGATTCAGTAAACAAGAAGGAGAACGGTCGCAGTGAAACGTGCACGTGGATTTCAGACTTCTGTCATAAATGTTTTAATCGTTGTTTTAGAGTTCACCTTATGCAAATTCCATTTTAAGGGATAGAGGGAATAAAGAGGGATAAAGTGCGCTTCCTTTTTTCTAGTCTTTATTGTTTCGTTCGGTAGAGTACAATATTCTGAGCAATGGTGTAGTTACGGATAATATTATTATAATTTTACTGATCTTACTAAGACCATAGTAAAATTAATAACAGTAGAAGTAATATTAATAAATGAAATATATCTAATAAATTCTTCCTTCCAAATATAGTCCACTATAAAGACCTTTCTTTTCAATCTTCCCTAGAAAGTTAAAACGAAGCACTCATCTAAAATTCCCCTCGAGTAAAAAGGGTGCTGGAAAGGTAATTTTCGGATTCATCAATTAAAGTATCATTAGGTGTTATCGCTATAAATAACGCGTGTCTGTCGATTCGAAGCCACGTAGAAGCCTGGAATCGAGGAAAGTTGTCGCAAACACGCAATCGTCAAAAGGCGACTTGGCGGACGAAAGGACAGGGGACAGTTTCCCAGCAATCAGACATTTAATATTCCACGGCGGTTATTACCGGCTATTCACTGTAAATGTGGTTGAGTAAGACACAAAGGGGGTCGAAAGAGGAGAGAGGAGAGAAGACTTTGCAGGGATATAGAGTAGAGAGTGAGAGGGTTGGAAGCGAGGTCACTTTCAGCATTGTCCACAGGCCAGGAAATTAAACTTTGAGCCAGGTATTAGCCATTAGGCGTTTGTTGTTACTCCTGTCGTCAGGGAGACCTCGGTTCAGTTAGATACCGGAACTCAGATACGACGCCCCTCTGTTCTCTCCTGGGAAGTTTAGCGTGGAGCGTAGAATGCATCGTGTAAATGTCTCCTTCGACCATGGGGACATGTTCCAGTCAATAGTGATTACACTGATCACCAAGCACGAGCCTAACCGCATGGGTTGAGCTCTGATGATTTAACTCAGCACCTTCCCAAAGAAAGGGGTCAAACATGACTGAAATTGATATAAGCTTGAATCTTGTATACAATTATAAATAATTTCGCCAGAGACACTTTGGGAGAGAGCATATTGTTAAAGTTTTATTTTCTACAGTAATTGGATTTCGATTTGGCAATTGCCAATGGGTGAAATCGAGTTATTCCTTTATACCAACTTCATTTCTTCACATGTCGGTATTACGCTTCCATGTCACGAACAGAGCCTCCTGAGGAGTGATGCTTTCGACGGAATGTACATTGCCGCGCCTACATATAGTTCTTGCGTTTAATATGATCGAACGTCGTCCTCGTCGTCACCACCCTGCACTTTGAAAATCGATTCCCCTGGGAGACACCACTCAAGATAGATGGTAATAAGTAAATGTGTTTGCTGAGCCTTGCGCGCACTTCTCGAGCAATTAATTAAGCTTGATTATCTATGTACATTGTACACAATGCGGAAAAGCATATCGCGACTCTAGATAACCGACAAAATGATAACCTTCCAAAACACGAAGGCTCTTCACAGATAATTCTTTCTTTTAATAAAAGCTATTTTTAATTTTACGGGAGATTAAGGAATGATAGAGTTGGCAATTATTTGGTTATCCTGTTGAGTTACGAGAGTGTTAATATTTGTTTAGGAGCTTTGAAGTTCGCGCTGGAAAGAAAATTTAGAAGTATTGAATCCAGATACCGGATGGTAGCAGACTGATAACCGCCAAATTGAATAGTGAATACGGCTTCGGAAATTGAATAAGCTATCATGCTCGTGCCGAGCGGCGATCCCGGTATTTGACCTGCCAGCCTGCAATCAATGTACTGATAGAAGATAAGGTCCTCCCTGCAGAGCTTGGCGTGCTTTCCTATGATTTATATTCGCTCTTCAACAACGATATATTCATTAGTTGATTACTTATTTCTCTTGTTAGTCTAGCTATGTTACAATTTTGTTACAAAACATCGAGCAGATAAATCTCCTAATAACAGTAGTAGATTTTACTCATTTCTGAATTCATTTCTAAATTTTTAACATTTTTTCTATCTCAATAAACTTCAGAATGCACTTTTCTATTTGCTTTGAGTACAACGGTGTGAATCTTCTAACCGAAACAATGTGAGTATGAACAGAGATGCACTCATTTGTACATAGTACTTGCAGTTTATCTTAGACTCGATTCAATAATTAATGCAACCATGTTGCAAATTCTCAACACACAACAATTGGAACAATGCATAACTGTGTGGTTAATGCCACTAATTCGTCGAATGCACCAAAGCAAACTCAATTCGCAGCTTTCATCGAGTGCCGTATAGTCGACGCCGAGCTTCCTAACAGATTAGATCTAAATAGACTCTAAGCGACCTAATTGGTGAATTAATGGAAACTCAAAATTAATTCTCTGTTTTGACGATACATCTTTGATAATCACAACCAAACCTTTTATGGTCTAAATAAACATTATTGTAACATTTTTGCAAAATAGGACTTTGGGAACAATATCAAAAGATAGTTCAAGATTTAAGTTAAAGGAAGAAATAAATGGATTTTGAGAATTGTTATTTGAAAAATGTAGAGGTAACAAGGTTTTTAAACCCTTAACGACGTTCCTCCCTTCGTACATAAAAATGTACGCACGGATGGTTTTGAAAAGGTCAAACTCGCCTACAGTTTTCACGAGCTCCTATTCTTTTTTCTGGACAAATGAAAAATCTCTGGGAAGTCTGCTGCAGGGATGAAATTAAAAAATTGTGAGAGAGTTATCCGGGAACGGGGATTGTTTCTTCTTTTGACACGACGGAAGTACAATGTGCTCGTAGCCGGCGTTAAATCGCATTGAAACTTTAGTTACGAGCAGCATTCGTATCAATGAATGCTACACCTGTGTTTCAGAGTTCCACGTGCCGGTTGCCGCGCCCATTCCATCTGCAGCCTGTCTACCTCTAGAATCTAGATGATCTATACAGTACCCGTTTTATTGTCAAGAGCGGCGCACCACGTCATTGGACATTCCGTTGGAATGGAATGAAATACATATAAGGCTGTGTTATGGAAACGAAGACACGCGAAATGTTTTTTATTGACCATATATCAAGATTACGCACCGTGATAAAATTATCAGAATTCCTTATCCAGGCACTTTCGCACTTCCGTTATTTTTAACCATACCCTTAAGCGGGCTTGGAAAAGATTTTATGTGGGGGTTCTATTTTATTAGGATTAAACATGTTTTTAGACTAACTAATTCTAATGCCTACTCACCATGACAAGGGCTAGTGCGTTTTCCGCGTAAAATTCAGTATTGAATTAGATCAAATTAAATGAATTTTAATAATTTCATAGAAAAAAACATATCTTGAAGTGCTCAACATTTTTTTGGAGTAATTTAATAAATAGTTGAAAAAAATTATTCAAAGATTTTGAATGAAATTTCTAGGATTCTTTAGATATAAATGTAAATATTCAACCCTCGGTCACGATATAAACTTTATATGAACTTATCAATTTCAGAGAAAATTCACCCATTGTAGTTTGATAGTGGACAAGACAATGATATTTTTCAATTGTTTTAAAAATTGTTCTGTATAAAACAGATACAAAATAGCAGTGTTTTATCCACTATATATAAACCATATATAACTTTTTCACCTGGGACGACCCTCAATCTAGTATAACCGAGCCAAGTGCTGCTTGACTTACATGGTCGAATGGTAAGCCTGAAGGCCCCTGGAAATCTTCGGGAAATTACGATTGTAAAATTGAGGATAAATGGTGAAGCCATTTTGTCTAGTTTTTTCCGGCGTGTTCACCACCCATCATGCGTTTCAAATGCAATAATAAGTTATTTATTATATATAAATATAATTTAAAGCGCATGATAAGTTAAGAAAATAATATGTTTTCCCAGGCCCACCGCATTTAAATGAACATATTACATATAACATATTATAACATATCCAAAATCCAGCATTTTAATCTCGTAAGATTTTTAACATGAAATCTTTCAGAAACGGAATAAAACAATTTCAGATTAAAATTTAAAAATTTATTTATTTTAACTAAAAAATATGACTTTTCTACATAAAATATGCATTTTCAATGAAAAAGGACGAATTTTAAACAGAAAAAATTAATTTTCGATAAGAAATATGATTTTTTAACAAACTAGTCAAATTTTCAACTAAATAATAAAATTTTCAAACAAAATGGTTGAATTTTTAACCAAATTGTTGAATATTCAATGTACAAAGATGAATTGGCAACCAAACGGTCTAATTTTTAAATAAAAAAGGATTGAACTTCGACCAAAAACAATTGCATTTACAATGGAATAATTAAATTTCTTAGAACATAGTTGAATTTTCAACTAAAAAAGACGAACTTTCAATCCAATATAACGAATTTTCTGTTCAACTAGACAAATGTTCAACAAAACAGTTGATTTTCCAACCAGAAGATGACTCCTCATCAAAATACTTGAATTTTTAGCAAAATAATGAAATTTTCAAAAAAATATTTGAATTTTCATTTAAAAAAATG
This sequence comes from Andricus curvator, assembly GCA_932195095.1. NCBI lineage: Eukaryota > Metazoa > Arthropoda > Insecta > Hymenoptera > Cynipidae > Andricus > Andricus curvator. Next base: position 855,247 of record CAKNYM010052573.1, read on the forward strand.
AATTGTAACCGAACAGCTGCATTGACAACCAAATAGTTGAATGTTAAAGAAAAAGAGACAGATTAAAAACAAAAGTTGAACTTTTAATCGAATAGCTGAATTTTCAACCAACAAAGATGCATTTTGAACATAATAATCTAATTTTTGATAAAAACTGCAAAGAAAGACAGCATTTTCCGCCAAATGATTAAACTTTATAGCCAAAAAGCGATTTTTTTAGAATACATTTAAATTTTCAACAAAGAGATGAATTCTCAACAAAAAATGTGATAGTTGAATTTTCAACAAAATACATGCATTTTTAGACAGATAGTTGAATGTTAGACTGAAAAAGATAAATTTTCAACAAAAAAGAGAAAAGTTAAATTTTCTGTAAAAAAAGCCGAGAAGAGTACATAGAAATACAAGACAAATAAAAAACTAACAAGAATATTATATCAGGATAGTCGCCAAACTTCTTTAAAAATTCCCTATTTTTTTACTTTTTCTGTATAAACGGTATTGAATAATTTCCAATTAAAATTAAAAAATTTCAAATTTGTTATCCTTGACAGTTATCTAAAATGCTTCTTGAAAAAATTCCCTGACCTACGATCACCCTGCAAGAATGAATTTTTTACCTACGGCCATGATTGTGTTAAACAGTGTACTCTTGGTGAATTTTAAAAAGTTAGCCCCACCAGGATGCAATTATAATATTTTTGGAATATAGTTTAATTTTGGAGTCCTTAGAGAGCTTAAAATACAGGTTCAATCAGATAGGCTATCAAATTAATAGCGTATGAAAAATCAGAATAATTTTGACCAATCCCGCATTAATTAAAATATACAGTTTTACTTGGGTTTGCTTCAGTAGACACATATTTCGCTTATTTACATATAAGATCAGCGTATACGATTACACACCCTTCATATTTAAAAACTAAAAGAATTCATTAAATCAATTTTTATCAGATTCATTCAGTTTTCATACAAAAGGTATTTTTGGAAGGCAAGATTTGTTTTCGAGAAATGAAAAAAAAAACATAATCGAGGAGGAGATTAAAATATGTTTAACAGCTACAAAAACATGATTAATCAAGCAATAATTTTTCATTCTAGAAAAGCTTGTTTGATAAACTTGATTAAAAAAAGGTTTTCTCTTTTCAAAACAATTTTAATTTAATATTTATAATCTCCAATCACAAATGTTGTCTATTGTATTAATTTTAATAACAAATCAAGTTTAATAATGTTGTTTGCTTGATCATCAATTCGTGAAAGGAGATGGATGAGTGATCGAGATTCTGGACTGATGAGCCTCCAGCGCCTATGTGGCTGTGTGGCAGGCCACATTACCGCCCCGTTATGCGCTCGCACATTCATGTGTGCAACTGCATTAATTGATGCACAGCGTTACATCAACAGTAACCCCACATCTCCTGAGAATCTACCATCTGTTCCATTCTGTATTTTCGATACAAACAGAACGGTTTTCGATTCCTCTTCCATCCCCATTCCCCATACCTTGAAAACTGTCCCCCTAAGGAACTACACATTTCCCTATGATGCCTCTATTCATAATTCGTCTCCCCTGCCTTCTTTATGAACCCATGTATTTTAAATCATCAAAAAAATTCACCCATATGATCGTTGGTCAGTTTTTTCTTCTCATCTGGCACATTTAACAGTAAAATGTTACTGCTACTTTTTTATGAAAAAAAAATTATCTTGCACAGCTCACATTTCTTTCGTTATGGTAATATGTAGAATATTTTTGAAAATAGTCTATTGACGGGAAGGAATAATCAAAATATGAAGTAATATAAAATTGCATAGATTACGTATAGGGTAATCGGTATAATGGTTTGCTTGCCCGTTGACTGGTCATTTCCTTCCTAATATATGTATATTTAGAAAGTGTTCAAAAGACAAAATATATAACTTTGTTGGAAAATAAAAGATTGTTCATTTTGCAAGAATTTTTATGTCCGAAATTCTTATCTTTTTTCATAACTTCATGTCGCACATGTTACTCATTGATTTTTTATTTTAAAGTTTATCTTGCATTTGAATTTGTTGTAATTTGGCTAGGAAAAATATTGTACAGCATTTCAAAACAAATATTGTCTGTCATTTTGATTTTGATGTAAGTTTGGCATTGCAAATATTACTAATTCATTTCTTATCATGAACTTTTTCTTTGAAACAAGTTAGCCACAATTTAGTTGGAAAACATAGGAAGAGTAAATTAAAAAAAATATAGATGGCTGGAATTTTTTTATTTTTTTTTTAAGTTCAATTTTGCACATTGCGATTAGATTTAACACAGTTATAACATTTTCAAATTTTGACTTAATTTTTCCCCATGTAAATTACATGGAAAATGTTAAATCGGTAGGAGAACCTCTAAATATTATCCGATTGGCCACCCTACTGACTAATATTGCTAAATTTCCCGTAAAAAACCGGTCATGTATAGCGCTAGGGTTAGCATTACGAAATTTTCCGTAACGTTAGCCCTAAATGAGCTAGAAAAGGGGCTACTCTTACAGAAAATTGTATGGAGGTAGACAGTTCGTTAAAAAAAAGCAATGATGACCTCTACGGGTTTTTATTCATCACATGCGTAGGTTTCTTGTCTATAAATCGAGTTAAAGATTGGATAATATTGAGCTGGACTCTACAACTAGAACATCATAAATTCAATTAAGGATGTACTACAAATCTGAAAATTCATCGCACCTCTATAATTGTTTACAAATTTGACTAAAAAAATCGACCTAATGGTTATTGCTGTGAATTTTGAATGAGAAGTCTAAGCGTCCTTCAGAAAAAATCGTTTAGGTTGAAATTATTTATTTAACAAATTTCATGTGGATTTTTGCTTTTCAGGTTCAATTTTACGTGAAAGCTGCAATTTTTATTTCATCCTACAATCCTAATGAACAAGAGCTGATTTTATTCACAAACAATTTTAACACAAACAATTTTTTCTAAAGCAGGTTTAGATTTCTCTAAAAATTCGCAGCAATTAACATTGGATCTATTTAAGACGATTTTATAAATCATTTTAAAAATTACTCAATTTTAAAGTGGACTCTACCTAGTGAGCATCCTTAAATGCAGTTGAATTAAATATTCCTAAGCTTTCAGTAATTACTATTTAAAATTGTATTTAAAAAAAAGCTAATGATAAGAGTAACGCGTTACATTGAACTATTTTAAACAAATGCTATCAAACAAACTTAAGAAGCTGAAAGCAGTTGATTAAATTTCATGAGCGGTGAAATCAGAAATGATTAATAATCATGTCAAAGCTCGAATGATATGACAGTTTTTTTACATCTGATATGTATATATAAATGGAGAACGTGGCACTGTCAGCAAACTGCTGACTAAAAGGAAACCGCACGCGCTCAAGTGAACAGCTGCTTTTTCACCCGCAAAGGTAGGGGGGGGGGGGGGATATTGTAAACTCAATGCTTTGATATTCCCTACAACATGTTATATGTTAGGTTCTCGAATATACACGAAAACACGCTCACGCATGCACCGACATATGCACTCCAGTCACGCCAGAAATAAGCACGTGGGTTATGCAAGTCGTGTGAATGGATCTTTACGACGCAGACGCGGATGGTGCACGCGTCTAAATTCTCATTAGTAGATCGTAAAGTTCTTAATCGAGATTAATCAAGCAAAATTGCTAGAGATAATTTCATTTTAGAGTCTCTCATAATAATAATCAATGTGACGAGCATAACTCAGTTTCATCAGTAGTAATTTTAATCTTCCGAAGAGACAAAAAATAGAATAACCTCTAAAGTCTCTTCTCTTTCCTTTTTCATCACCTTTTCTTATAATTATTTTAGAATTCTGAGAGGGTCGTTTGTGCATCTTGCCGAATATAAAGCGTAAGACGTAAAAAAAACTGGGTCATAGGAAATCTCTTACACTCTCAGCAAGAAATTCGAGATTTTGTCGAGAGGCACCGCGATATTTTTCCCATTTCTGGTGGAAATTGAAGTTGAAGGGTTGCCTCGAAAGTTACATTCGAAGCATTTACGAGAATTTGCGACAATTCGCATGCACGGAACTCATTGGAAAAATTCTTTGCTTGCGAAAAGGGGAAAAATCAAGTTATACGAGAAGAGAATTTGATGATCTCAGCGAGTGGACTCACCATTTGAAAGTCGTTCCGACTCGGCGGAACCAGTTCCACGATATGAACCATTTGTGACAACGTGGTGAACGGTGAAAGAGTATAAACACCACCGAAAATTGATCGCTTGCACGATTGAGAAAAAACTTGAACTAGTTTGTCACGCGCGCGAAGATTAGATCAATAAATCCAAGCGTCGAGATCGGGTCTGCTGACGACACAATCAACCACTCGCGTTTTGATGATAAATATATCAATAAATATTGGGAAATTGCACTGATTTCGCGTTGAACGTTTTTTAAAAATAACACGTTGACTACTGTGCGTCGGGAAGTTTCAAGCGCTCTGTGTGTACTATTTTTATTTCTTTTTGCGCGTCAGATACGCGTAGTATCTGGATAGAAGGAGGTCTGTAAAGAGAAGAGTGCTATAGATAAAACCCCCAACGCAGCTCGTCCACGACTGATTCCCCAGGCCTACACGCACCCTCGAGTTTTCTCCCCCTTTCGACCCCCCGCTCCCACTCCACCCTTCTTCCATCATGCCACCCTTCGCCGAGTCCTCTTATCCCCTACGAATGTCCCCTCTTCGTTCCACGCACCCCCTACGAGTAAACCCACGCACCCTCTTCGAGCTAACTCCCCTTCTCCGACCGAACCATCCCTTCACCCCTCGATTATCCCTCATCCCTTCCATTTCGTCCTTTTCCTTTCTCTCTCCATCCTTCTTGCTTTCCCCCTTTTCTCGCTCTTGGTCTGCGTATCACTGGGCCAATCAACCATACCCGGGACGAGTTAGTCATTGCACTGCGCCAAAAAAGTTATACGGGGACATCCACGAGCTCAGCCTCAATCCTGAAAGCCGACTGGATTCCTTCCTGGAGACTCCATGGGGAACTGGGTCGACTAATGGGAAAGCGTTCAGGGCTTAGGAAGTTTGGGTTTTATTTATTTTTCGTTGAGGCTTTACTGTCGATTTTTTTTAGGAAGGCCCCTTTAATTTCAGTTTCTCTCTTGAGTATTCCTAGTTTCTTCTGCGATAATGCAGATTAAAGGAGATGTCTTGCATTTATGATGGTTAAAGTTTTGTTTCAGTTGAAAATAATGCGTTTAAGCAAAAGAAATATCATTTTCCCAGTTAGATATTACACGAAGGTAGGGCTAAGATTCACTTCAGAGATACAAAATGAGGCAAATAGTACTGAAATATGAAAATAAGTGTCATACAATTTTTTAAGTATTAAATCTATGCGTAGTCCGGGTTTAAGGGTATAAAGTCCGAAATATAAAAGTGTGCAATGGAAAATTAAATTTATTTTTAAAGAAAAATTTTCAGTTTTATGCTGATATTTTAAGAGTATAAAAGTGTACTTCAATGTTTATTTAAAATGTTATTCTTTGGTCTATGAATTATTGAAATTCCTATTTATTTATCACAGGCTTCATAGTTTGTTTGTCGAAATAACATAATCAATAAAATTACTCAAAATACAGTTGCTAATTTCGTTATATTCGCCAGAAAACTGATTTTTTTGGCAATTCTAATTTGATACTTTCACACCAACTTTTCTCATCCATTTTAGTTTTATGTATGCAGAAAATCAAAATTGAAATATTTTGACAAAAAAGTTTTACTTCATTTGTTAGTTTTTCAAAATAATTTCCGACGCATCCAAAGCATGATGTTCTAAAAATAAATTTGTTCTCTTGAAGGAGCTTCAGAATAATTTCCATATTTGCTGGGATTGAATGATCAGACCAAATTAGTTACACTAAAAATATTATAGTTATTTCACTAAAGTTTCAATTATACAAAACCAATGTAAATTTACAAAAGAGGGACAGGAAACTTCTATTAAAATGAGTGCATTGTAACGAAATGAAATGAAGTTTCTTTTTTTCTTAATAAGCGAAATGGTAATAGTATTCTTTTTAAAGCGATAAAAGGCCAAGTTAATAGGGTCTCGTTGATTCTATAAAAAGACATTAGGTAAAAACATGTATACTACTCTTATCTTTAATTATAATTACATTTTAAGCTAATGAATACCTTTCTACCACTTTAAGTTCATTTTCAAATCAAGCCTATACCGCTCACAATACTTAACTTATGATTAAATTCTAAGGAACGAATTTCAGCATTAATGATTGAAACTTGAAATTAAAAAAGAATCAAATAACAAAGATAATATTATTTGGAATCTTTGACTAAAAGTTACTTACCAATAAATACGTAGAATAACCATTAGTTCTACAATTTTTCATCATCGCAGCACACTTTTTTCTACCAAATTACATAAATGTATTAAAAATACGATAGTAATCGGGTAAACATATTTGCATGTTTAGTTTTCCTAATGTTTAAATTAGCCTGATGATAATGACAGCACATATGTACAACCTATCAGTATGGATATTAGACTAAACACTTAAATTGACTTCGATAAAGTTTTACTCAGCTGACTAATGTTAGCTTGTTGCCTTATCCCTTATATATCTATAGTTAATGTCAACGTGACTTTATAAAAAGAAGGTCGGGGATATGCTGTAAAGAGGCTAGAAATAACGATCATCTCTAACACGCAAAATGAGTTTTTTGACCTATTTGAAGCTTTCTTAACACAAAAGTCCCTACAAGAAAACTTGATGTGTTTTGACATAACGTTTGCGTGTTCGAACAACTTACGGCACGAAGACAATCATCAACAGATTTGTATCGCGAAATTCGTGTCTCTAAACCTAAATCTTTTACAAAATTTTAGTTTAATTACAAAAGCGAACGAAACATAAGGATAAGCTTAAGGACTCCCAAAATGCAAGCTTCTTCCTCAAAAATTGTATTTGTAATCAAGTAAGTTAGAAGAAATTGTTAGTATTGATTATTTCAAGAATACAGACTTCAAAGAAAAAATATAGTTTATAGTGGCATCGACTGCCAGGGTCATTAACGACTGTACTATAGGGTAAATTATAAACTGTAGGGTATCTGTGGGGTAGCATACCAAGGGACAGAAGCGAAGCATTCGAAAAACACATCCAGGCTAGCTTCCTGCTTCGGGAATCGAACCCGCTGTATCGTGGCTGCCATGGCTGCAGTCTTGGAACATAAGACAATCACGATACCATCTAAGCCACGATGACTCCCTGATTCAAACACTTATAAACCTTTGCAAAACGACATATTTGACTACCTGGCTTATTATTATTTGGATTTTATTTTAATTCTTGTTATATATAATTCACTATTTCAAAATAGTCTGGCGATCCTCGACAACTGGTGCACCTTGGCAATTGGTGCTTTTACCCTACGTCCCGTATTAAATTTCCGTCAAGGTATAAATTAAAGATGAAAGTGTGGGAATATATGTTGCAAAAGTGTAGAAAAAGCGAGAGAAGTAGGTTGCGTCTTTAATTTATATTCGAAGTAGATAGTATCGATATCGGCCTCGAGAAAGCTGTGCTGAATGTGGGTATCGACTAGCCTCGTTCACCCTTCTCGGTCAGGGCTAAACAGAAGTATGGGATTCAGAGAAGAGCCCTGGATGGTGACCGTGGGTGCTGAGCAACCCTCCATGGCAACTCACAGGGCTCCCTTATTTTATTCCCAGTCTCCAGCCTCGCGATTAGCGACCCTTCTTCGTAACTGCGAGCTCGTTCGTCCTCCCAGCCCTCCAGCGTTTTGCTCTCTTCTTTGGCCTTCTTATTTCACCATCCACGCTCTCGCCCCACATACTTTCATCTCTCTCCTTTTTCTTCCTTTCCTTCCTCTTGTTTTATACTCTTCACGACACTTGACTTTGAATTCACACTGTAGGCACTTGCCTGAAGATCCGACTTTTTTCTTCTTAAAGTGCTAAAATAAATTTCCACCGAGGGTAGCCTCTAAAAGCCGAGTTCGCCATCCCTTGGGATACAAACTTTGAGGGAAAAAACGTTTTCTAAGCTTAAGATAATCTCTAATTTTTGTTTATTTATTGTGCTCATTTGATAAAGGTCTTATGCAGGCCTGATATTTTCAAAAAATAAGTGGGTAGGCACTGAGTTATTGACCGGTGGGCAGGGTTATTTTTAAATAGATCATATATATGTAAGTTTAATTTTCTTATTGTTGCATAATGTATTGTTAATAATTATTAATACTATTATATTATTAATAATAATACGTAGTATTTTTAAAAAAGTTCAAAAAATGAATTAGGTAACACAAAAAACTGAGATCGAAAAAAGGAACGAAAGCGACTTTTATACAAAATGGCAAACTTCTCTTATGAAAAAATATTATAGGAAAATCAGCATCAAAATAAATAATAGAAAAATATCCAAGGAAATAATGTGAAAAGTAGACAAACTACCGAGGAACGATTTATTCTAGGCCACTCATAATCTAATATGGAAGTACAAAAAATAGTGATTCTGCACAAATAAATTTCCCACAGAAAAAATCTCTGAGTTCCCTTGATCTCTTTAAAATTGATTGAATTTCATTAAAATCACTTGATACGTTTGAAAATATTTTTAAATTCATTAAAATCTTTTAAATCTATTAAAAGCCGTAGAAATTCCTTGAAATCTTTCAACCCCTTGTTTGAAATCTTTGAAGCCTTTGAAATGTTTGGAATAGTTGGAAATGTGCAGAAATAAATAAATTTATTCCCTAAAATTCTCTAGAAATCCCTTGAAATTTGTAAAATCCCATAAAATCTTTGAAATACTGAGAGGTGCTATGAAATCCCTTAAATCTGGTGAAATTCTTTCAAATTCCTTGAAATCTTGGGAAACCCTGAAAAATTCCTTGATATCCCTTGAAAATTTTGAAATCTCTTGAAATTATTTGGAAACTTTAAGAATAACTTTGAATCTTCAAAATCATTTGAAAGTTTTCAAATGCCTTCATAACCGTTGAAATGGTAGAATACCGTAAAAGTCTCTTGAAATAAAAGTCATTTTATTTCCTAAAGTTCACTAGATACTTGTTTAAACTCCTTTAAATCCGTTGAGATATTGGAAGACATAAAAATTCATTAAAAAGTGTAGAAATCATTTTCAATTCCTTCAATATAAACTAAATTAAACTCATTTAATCAATTTTTATTTGTCAAACAAAAAGTCCGACAAACAAAAATTATCATACGCTGTTCAATACAACAGCACCTTTCAAAAAACTCATTCATTAAAGTTCTCTAAAAAAAGATTTTTTAAAACCCTAGAAAAATTTGAAATCCTTGGTGATTCAATAAAATCCTTTAAAATGGTGAAATTCCTTGAAATGTCTTCAAATCCCTTGAAATCTTTGGAATTCTCAGGTATCCCTTGAAACTTCATTTAATGTATTTTCTAAAGTTTTTTAGAAACCCTTAAAAATCGAACCTTAAATATTTGTGAATCCTAAAAAATTCGTTGAAATTCCTTGAATCCTTTGAAATAATTGGAAATCCTATAAAACTCCTTGAATTTTGTGAAATTCTTTGATATTCCTTGAAATTTTATAAATCTCTTGAAAGTCTTCGGAATCTTTTAAAATAAATCAAAATCTCTGAAATCCTTTGAAATTTTGTAAGTTCTTTCATGGGCCTTGAAATTGTTCAAATCTGTGGAAATTCCTTGAAATAATTTGAATTCCTACGTTAAGTAAATAAATCAACCATTCTCTTGTAGTTTCTCTATTTTTTGCATCACTTCTTCCAATATTTTAACGTTATTTATTTCTATACTGCGTTTATTATAACAATTTTTTATAGTGATTACTAGAATCGTGAAAAAATTTTAAGAAATTTTTTTGAGCTTGAGTCTCATTTTTGCAGATGTCGTTACAAAATAGCTGCGTAGTGCGATGGTAAAGGTAAATTTAACGATTGTAAATAAGAACATTATAAAACAGAAAAAGCTAGTTTCTGCACAAAAGTAAATTTTTTTTAAATTTCACTATTTTTGTAAACATTTTTTTAAGTGGGGGAAGTAGGTCTAAGATGACCAGGTTAGAATAGACAGGAATATTACTCTTCAATCTCACAAGAAATAATGAAAAAAACAACTTAATATTATGATCATTGTGACCGTTTTACCCGCATAACCCCTTGGCCATTTTAAGCAAGTGGCAATACTTGTGTATTTTGTTTATTTTTGATAAATACATTTCGAAGTTGACTTTTGTTAAATACCGACATAACAGCCGAATGTATAAACTATAAAAGCCCATACAAAAAACTTTAAAAAAATACAAGCTAAATTACATAATAACATGCCTAAAGTCTAATAAAAAATGCTTACAGAAGTAGGTTTAGAACATTTATCGGATTTACTAGTTCTACTGAAATATTTGATGCTTGACATTACCTGTTGGAAATTTGTATTTATTTAATAAAAATATATGCACTAAAAATCGATATTAATGTTGCTTTGCTAATTAGATATTAAAATTGGCAATTTTAGACACACTGGCCGTTTTAGACCCACTTCCTCTACGCTGCAAAAGACTGGCCTGGAAAGGAAATATGGCGATTTGAAACTCCCAGAAAGCTACTTTTAGACGAAGCCAGATAAATCTAATAATATTATAGACGAATAGTATTCTCAATCCAACACATGGTGAAGGTCATTGATCCCTCAATCTACTGCATGTTCCATTTTGCCCATGGCCTAGCAATGCACCTGGGGTCATGTGCGGTAAACCTATCCCCCTATACTAGGTTTACCCTAGCGTACAACGACCTTCGCTTCTAGCATTTCTCAAACGTCTTACATCTGTCAACACCAACTCATTAATAATTTATACTACCGACTTATTAATAATTTATATGAACTAATAAAAATATATTAAAATCTGTCAAGAATACTTACCGTAGCAATTAACTATAATTACTTTTCCGTTTTATATATTTTACTGTTTCTGACAAATATTACAAACATTTAAAAAATATGTAAAGTTAATTTTTGAAACATAAAATTGCAAATTTTCAATTTTGAACTTAATATTTAGAAAGAATTCTAAAGATACAAGCAACAAGTTCAGTACAGAAAACAGATAACCATGAAAAAGGGAGTTTTGCCAAACAGCGAAAAAACATTCCGTAAAATCAAAATCACTATTCAAATATGAAACTAAAGTCCACTTTCAAGAAGAAGTGTTGCTAAATTGAGCTCACACAGTTTGGCTAAAAAAAGTTATCCAGGTTTGAGGAAATGGATGTGGAAGTTGACAATCTCAAAGTGGCACTAATCTAAAATTTGAGCCGGTTCAACTGCGAATTGCAATAAAAATTCAATTTATATTTAAAAACAAATAAAATATTGTCCCGAGATAATAAGTTTCTGAATACGGGTAAAAAAAATTTGATGTAAAAAAGTTAGCTTATTCCTTTTACTTCCTGTTACATTTGTTTTATTATTGTATGATTTCTAATAAAAACTTTATAATTCCTGACTCGTTAAATCTAAATTTGTTCAAGTTTGTAATTAGAATTCCAATATTTAAGCATGTTTTTAATTTTTAATTTGAAAGATTCGATTTTATGATTTGGGCAAGCTATTATTTTCCAATTTTAAAGGACTATCATTTATATTTGGAATCGTTAATTTTAATACCATAAAATATAAAATAGATACATTTTGAATAATTAAAGTAATAGGGGAGAATCAGGTATTGCCGACCACTTAAGCCTTTTTATTAATAATGTAGCCGGTATCGATGGAAATATCAATATGAAACATTAATTATAATGTTAGTGCTTTTAATAGAACCTCCAAAGCGGATATTCAGAGAATAATCACGTTAGATAGGAAAACAAAGCAATTTACTTCTGGGCCAAAAAAGGTTATTCAAAAAGAGTCGGGTAGCCCTTGCCACCGAAAAAATCGTGTTATTCGGACATTCAATCATAATCCTGATCGACGAGGATTCTGTTTTTGATATTGAGACTTCCAAATTTTATAAACTAAAACAAAAATATTCACCAAAGTTCAATAAACAACCAAAGGTTATTGATTAATCCTTGGCAGAGTGGATTTATGTATTCCTATCAAAACCAATCAAATGTTTTTTTGTAGTTTTTCAAATATTTGATAATTAGGTTGGTCCGTATTTCACAAACTGGGGTTCGATACCTATCTTAGAGACAAATGTAAATTATCTATTTACTTCTACCAAGGGTATGGTGGTTTGGAACACACCTTGAAGAATATACTCATAGCTGAATATTCAGTGAAATTTCGCTGATCCAGATTTGGAGAGTACAATCCAAATTTCAGATTGAAAGGTTGCAACTTTGAAGGTTGAAATAATAAATTGTCCAGGCTTCCCATTATCAGAGTCGGGAAACAAAACTCTACAGAACTTCAGTTAGATTAAAAATAAGTGTTCACAATTTAGAACTGAAAAAACTGCTTTTATACATTCCACCTTTATAGAAACCCCTCAATTAAAAAATATTTTTACCTTGGAAAAAATTACGGATAGTGCGAAACATTTTCTCTCTGCCTGGATATTACTGCTGATATTCTGATAATGAAACATGTGCTGGTCTATCGATCGCTTTTTACACCTCCGCTCTCCAGTGCATGTAACTTGGGACGAGAGGTGGATGCAGCAGCAGGGGAGACTCGACATTTCACGAAATGCATAAAGCCGCTCGACTGGACTGGGACTGGGTCCTAAATTTTCTATTAAATTACTCTACGGTCGATACTGGATTCCAACGCAACGTGTCGATGTATTCGCCCCAACAAAGTCGAATGCATCAGAATACTCTCCAGGTGCTGTTACACCGATGTAATTCAGTCAGAATGACGAGGAAGTTATTTACTCTCTCGACAGATTCGACGTTGAAATCTCGGACGAAATCATTCCGAGCACGTCATCCAGATTTCAGATTTCACGATGCATCCTACTAGAGAGTTCGACGCCATTGTGTAACTTCACATATAATTTTTAGATTAATTTACATGTCAGAAATACCAATTTCCTCTATTCTATTCAACTAAGTTTAGAAACATTTTCGAGCACATTTCAAATACATTATGGAATGTGGACTTCATGTTCTGCATTAGATGTCAAATATTTCTTCAGCGCAAAGAATAGTTGAAAGGACTGCAGGCCACGAACTCATTCCAGAGATAAAAAATAGTGTAAATAGTGTTACCAATTTTTCAAAATAGTGTAGATAGAAATAGATTTTTGAATCAATGAAAAATATTCATTGGCTCTCAGTCAACTTTTGAAGTTATTATTCTTTAAATGAAAAAAACATATTGAAGAAACGGTTTCTTCAATTCAAGAAAAATATTTTTCTGAGTATGTGTAGTTCTCATTTCAAACAGTAATGTCCAAAATCAAAAAGTTTTCAATAGAAAATTAACTTTATTTTTTAAGCAAAATTTCCCGTTTTCTAACCTAAGATTTTAAAAACGTTAAGAATGAACTTTAATGTTAATTTAAAATGTTATAACTATTCGGTTGAAAATTGATGTATTTTGTTGAAAACTCTTCCTATTTGTATAGCAAATCAGTTTTTCTTTTTGTTACAAATTCAACTGTTCAGTTAAAAATTAATCTGTTGTAGTTGAGGATTCAAGAATTTTATTGAAAATTCGTTTTTGTTGGTTAAATCCAACTGTTTTTAATTTTCACGAAAAAATCTCTATTTTTGCAACATAAACTACATATGGAAGTACAGAAACATAGCGATTCTGCAAAAATAAACTTTACACAGAAAAAATCTGCGAGTTCTCTTAATATCATTAAAATCGCTTTAAATTTCATTAAAATCCCTCGATACATTTTGAAATATTTTTTAATCCATTAAAATCTTCGAAATCTGTTATAATATGTAAAAATCCTTTGCAATAATTAATTTCTTTTGTAAAGAATTCTTTTTTTTTTATTGAAAATTAATTCCCTTAAATTAACCTTCAACAGCTCTATTTTTTGTTAAAAATTGATCTTTTGTAGTTTAAAAATTCAAATATTTAGTTAACAAATTTTAGAAACGAAAAAAAGAACTAAAAATTAACCAAATAAAATTTGAACTAACATCACACCCATTTTCAAACGATGTTGTTGAAAATTTACGTAATTTATCGAAAATTCATCTTTGTTGGTGGAAAATTAATCTTCTTGGTTGAAAATTCAAGTATTTGGTTAAAAATTGATGTATTTTGTTGAAAAGTCGTCTTTTTTAGTAGGAAATCAATTAGCCCTCAATCATTCATTTAAACAATTTTCCGGTATGTTTTGATTGGTTGAGATGGCGGACATATTATTTGAGCCAATTAGCGAAGAAGTTCAAAAATATTGTTCAAGGAAAAGTAAAGAAATAGTTTCATAAGCATACAGTTGGGCGAAAATAGTATCTTTAGTTTCATTTCTTCAAAATAGTAGCAAGATGGTGTCATCGCTCAAAAAAAGTGAAAAATAATATATTATTTCGTTGTCAAATAAGTCAAATTTAATTGTAAATTGTTAATTATAATTTAATTAATTTAAAAGGATTTAATCATTTTCACACAAGCTGATGGTCTATTGAGTGCCGTATGCCGACTTCCGTGCATAGAGTGCTGTATTCACGAAATTGATGAAATCAGGTCGTGGTCACGGTGAAACCATATGCTACTACCTATCAAGTAGGAAACCCTGCAGATGGTAGTTCTAAGGCTATCGAAATAACTGCTGATTGGGTGCCCCTCGTGAGCCTACAGTAACAGTGTGATGCCCTCACGACACAAAATCTAATCCTAAATCAAATTCCGTCTCGAAATTCACTGTAAATAAAAAGTTTATAAAAAACAAGATGCAGAAACTGTTTATCAAACTGAATTAATCTACAAATGGGAAACAGTTTAAAGTCCTCCGTAGGGGCCCACACATTGCGTCAGCTGTTCGGAAAGACGCACGCCATTATTGGGATCACGTGACGTCAGAATGCAGCATCTGTCAAAAATCGTTACGCTCAATATTCAGTATTCACACTAAATTATATTATGTGTCTGCAAATATAATTTTCCCTATTTTATCTGAAAGACTCAAACATTTAAAATATTCCCCTTTCGTTTTCGTAAATAAAGTTGGCTGAGGGATGCTTCGATAAATTGCAGAGTCCGAAATCTCTCATTTAGAATCACCCTTCTCAGGTTCCAAGGGACTGGCTATAAATAATGGAATTATGTAACAACTTCTTGGGAGAAAAAGATGGATAAGGATCCTTTCCTGTATTTCGAGTTTCTCTTCATTGTCCTTTTCTCAAGTAATTAGGTTATAAAGTTCTTAACTCTTAAAGTATTTAATTAATGAACTATAATTTGATATGATGAAGTTATAAAAAGAAAATAAAGGAAATAATGGAATCTGATTTTAAAACCAATAAACGACACTTCTGGAATAAAATTTCAGAATAAACGTCTGAAAACTTTACGACTGCAAGAATTTAAGTAAAAACTTTGTGTGTTTAGAGTACCCGAAGGAGAAACATGCTGCATTACCCTACTATGTAGGACAGTTTCCAAGAAGTAGGAGCACTTAAGTGAGGATCAAAGTTTTCAGAGAGTGTATCACGTTGTCATACTTTATTAAAAGCTGCTCTTTGAAAATCGAATTTTCTTCATACTTTGAATGTGAGACGCCGATTTAGGGTGATTTGATTGCCTATTCTTTAAGTCAGAGACGATACATGATAGACAATTATAATAATAAAGTTAACTTCTGATAAGGGATGAGCAAATTTTAGTTTTTTTTTCTGGCTAAAAAAGGTTCGAAAAATTCGGCTTGATTTATAGGTTACACTTCATCCAAAGTTTTTGAATACACGAAAAAGCTTTCTACCTTTTATAGGTTTTTTTGTTTGCGTGCAATATTTTTATCAACTTTTTTTTTAATCGGATAGAAGAATATTGGTAAATTAAAGTATTGGGTGCTATACAGTAATGGATTATATTGGAACGATGAGTCAATCTATAGGTCATACACGAATTTATATTTTCATATTAAATCAAATCAGTATGTATGAAAATCGTTCCAATTTTAAAATATTATAATCTCTGATATTCAGACTTTTTTAATTTTAGGATAAATTCTAATTTTTTGTTAGATAAAGGGAAAACAGTGGAAAAAGGGAAATAATAATATCGATCTTGAAAGAGGAAGAAGGGGATTAGGGGCTACTAATTTCACGCACACGTGACCAGTGACATTTCATTTTTTCCTCGGATTAACTAGGACAGCGCAGGGACCCTCAAGCAAATCGTTAATTTCTTATTTGTTGCTTGCTTTACCATCAAATTCCTACTTTTTTGACATGAAGGGGTACTTAAAGAAAAATTATATATGTATTTGTGGACCATAACTGAAAAATACGATTATCTGTAATGTTTTACGTACACAGTTGATCGTATATTTCTTACAGTGTAGGAATTATCAGAATTTGAAATAAGTTTGATTAGAATTCAATATAATATTTTTTATCTGTTATACTCTGTATCCTCGTTGATAGGCCAAAAATGATGTGAAATTATATAGATATCTATTGTAAAATTTTTCATATTATTACGTAACGCATTTCTCCTTTTTTTGAATAAAGATGAGAATAAAACTGCAGTGAAGTTAAAAAGGGAACAGCGATATATTATGAAGAGTTTGTCAACATTTTTTTTAAGTTCTTTTAGGTAATAAAATTAAAAAATGCAATTGGAAGTGGAACAAAAGCGAATGATATAAATTACCAAAGGGAAATTATTTAAATGCAAGAAAAGCCACCCTTTTAAGAAAGCCAAGACATGAAGTCTCTCAACCTGCAGTAAACCTGAGGGATAATTGCAGACAAGAGCAGCAAAAGTGTTCCCTAACGTCATGGACTTTATAATTTTCAGGGGTGGTTTTTCTGTCTCAGGTGTTTCAACTTGATTGATCCTGAAACTTTTAGCTTAACATTATTTCCACTTCACCTTAGATATGATCGTGCAAAGTAATTCTTAACGTTGACATCAAATTTGAAAAAAAAGGTTTCAAAACAGACTCATGCTAACATTATTTTCATATTGATGTCCGTGGATGTGAAATGAGCATTATTGGTAGTAGCTATTTAAGATAATTTTTTTTTGATAAATAAGAAATAGTATATTGCAACCTGGAAAGTAGATTATTTTTGCCCAGTGGATAAAATGTGATTGTCAATAAAACTATGCATTAAAATCTATTTGGTGCACCTTAAAGAATAGCTGATTGCTGCGCTTCGGGAAACGTCTTGGAAAAGCTTTGGTGCGCCCTTTAGAAAATATGTTTCGACATTGAAAAAACTTTTTTGGTGCGCCCCTTGAATTAGTTGTTTGGTGCGCTACAAACAAAAGTTGATTATTGAGCCTTGGGAAAAATATGTTTGGTGGGATCTGAGAAACATTTGTCTGATACATCCATGCAGATATTTGTTCGGTTAGCTCCAAACGAATGCTGATTATTGAGCCTTGGGAAAAAGTTGCTTGGTTACTCTCTTCGAGAAAGATGTTTTGTTTGTCCTAGGAAATAGTTGTTTGGTACGCCCTGAGAAACAGTGTGTTGGTGTCCTCTTGAAACAATTTATTTGGTGCGCTCTGTAAACAACTTGTTTAGTGCGCCGCTAACGAAAGTTGATTGTATCACTCTAGGGAAAAGTTATTTTGTGCGCGATGGAAAAAATGTTTTTGGTGCACTCCTGTAACAACCGGTTTTGTACGCCCTAAGGAAAAGCTGATTATCGTTCTCTGGTAAAAATGGCTTGCTGCGCTGGGGCAGACAAAAAGCAAAACAAAAACTAACTTCCATCTTCCCCTGGATGCTAGCGTGACACTTGCGCGATCACATATCTTATTACATGTATGCATTACATCTATTTTTTAAAAAGAAGCAATTGATTAATTCCTATCTCCAAAAGATTTCGTTCATGACCAGAAGTTTATTTTAATTTATTTGTAGTCTATTTAGGGTATTTATAAATGCCAGCCGGAGAGGCGACATTGTGGAGGTCACGTGTAAAGGGGAGAGAAGCATTGTCCGATGTGGCGCATGTGGTGACTGGCCAGACATTTGTATCGCCTCGCGTTTCAACTCGTGTCGCGAAGCTTCGTTGAGCGTCGCGCGTGGTCAGTACGGGTGGGTCGAATGATACGAATGGGCGATGCACAAGAAAAGAGCGACGTGGAAGTGGAAGAAGGCGGCCCGAGTAAAGGCAGAGCGCAGGGGATATCGAAGGGGAGCCGAGCTGGTGGTGCGCCTTGCGCCGTTTCCCGCGCTGAATTATTGAGACGCCACCAGATCGATGTCACAAAAGGAAAGCGGCGGAGCGGCTGAAATGACGGGCTTTCGCATTTCTCATACATTATGCACGCGGCCGGTTCAGTCCGTGTCCTGCACCGCGACGCGGTCTATCGTGGGGATACACAAAAACTTCATGCCACCTTCGTCGCCTTTTTCTTTCTCCATCTTTTCTTCTTTTTTTTTCTTTTTACCCATCCTTCCTCCAAGACACGTACCTATTCTCACATCGCTTCCATCATCGAGATCGAGTAAAGCATCCGAAAGAAGACAAATGCGACCTCTCTTTTTTGTAGGGATTACGCTTAAAAGACCCTTTCATTTTTTAAAGGGTGTTTTATCAAGTGGAGAATCTTTTTGCACGATGGGTTCAAACTGAGTATTTTTAATTATAGATTCTTGTTACCGAGATTTATCGACATCGAAAGAGCTTTGGCTCGTATCTGTGGTAAGAGGATCTAATCCAATGCTAACAAAAATTTAAAAAGATAATTAATTTTTTACAGGAATAAATTACAGTTGTAAGAACTTCAGAAGATGCGGCGTTGGAAAAATGGGAAACCTAAAAAATAAACCTTATTTTAAGAAATGAAAATTATAGGAAATTAAGGAGACAAATTGATTTCAATCAGCTTGTTCCCCTAAAGGATACTCATCATTCATAACAATGTAGCAATTTATTTGAAAAAATTATATCATAATTTTTAAATTTACGAATTACATTTTCTGAACTCTTTCGATCTGTTTCCGAGGCTTATTAATATTTTTCTCTAGAAAATAAATTCTTCCAAGGCTCATATAACTGGAGAGTTCTGTTTTAGAAGTTTTCTCCTCTGAAAAGAAGAGGAAGCACTGTCTTATGTAATATTTACCCCACCTTTCCCTCCATATCGTATATATTCTCTCTTACGCTACCACCATCTCTTCCTCCAAACCATCTTTCTCCCTTTCTACCTTCGCTCTAGTATACGATCCAGGACTTCGTATCTCCCATCTAACAACCGCTTATGTGGGTATGTACCCGGTTTTCTATGCGATAACAATCATCGATCGGTCTCGAGTTTCAAGTAACGCTCAAAACATCTCAAATAATCTAACATCAGTTAACCCGGGATCCAAATTTGAATTTATTTCCACCTGAGAATTTCATACGAACATTTCTTTCCTCAATATAATATTCTGTTCTACCATTTCTTTCAAAATATAAAAAATTGAAGAAATAAATTGAAAGGGCATTGTAGAATCTTAGTGCTTAGGGAAGGTTGACAAGGGCATTAGTAAGTTTCAGTATCGGTCGCTTGAGTAAGGTCCAACTTTCCCTTTGGTGGTTGACCACTCGGCCGAGTCAATTTTGACCCTCCAAGTTCAACCACGACGTTAAATCAAAGCGCCGGATCAGCAAATGCTTTTAATGTAAAGCTCAGTGAACCGAGACAGCAAATTATTTATATGTATATCCCAGTTCGATAGTTTGCAGAAGTTGGGCTTCTCTGAAGGCTTGCAGTTTTGGAACCCAATAAGCTTCTTTCTTCCGTCTTTTCTCTTCGATCTAAAATAGAAAGCCGATTCGGTTAGCCGTCTGACAAAAAACTTGGAATTTTCGGGACAAAGTAGCTTGAAAAGCTGCAACCACGCAGAACGGAGACTCGAAGATTCAATTAAAGAGGCATGTTGAGCCGCACCGTACAACTGGTTTAATTCATTCCTGGGGAAAGGCAACGAATTTGAACCTATCCACCTGAGTCGGAGTTTACAGAGGTTCTCGCAAATGAAAATACCATAAAGACTTTCGCACAGTGCAACTAGCGAGTTTCCGAAATAACTGAATTAATAAGATTCAGATTAGTAGACAAAATTATTTATGATGTTGGCTAACATCTTAGGATCAAAAGATTTCTCTTAAGGGGAAAAATATTGTAGATGTATGTCATTTTGGAGATGTAAATTAACTAGTAGGTTCTGTTTCTTTTCCTCTGCTTTAATTAAATAGGACGAATCTATGGAAAAAATGTGAAAATTGTTTATTGATATTTTGAGATACAGGAAAAATAGGGTGATCGTGTTGTACAGATCAAAGTTGGAGCTTGTTAATCTAGATTATGTTTTTGTTATCATTGAATTGCTCAAGTTTAGTAGTAGTGCACCGTTAACCTTTAGTAAGGATTTTTTACTGAAATTTCGGATCGATTTTATCCGATGTGTCCGGGTGAGCGCTGAAGCAAACTAGACTTTCCTTGACTTCAGAGATCTCTTTTTCCAAGTTCCCCTCGGGTTAAAACGACCCTGGGTGAAAAAGGGAAACCCTTGGAATATTTGACCTGGATAATGTATTGTAGGTCGAATTTTCCAGGGAAACCTTCTCAATTAACACTTCAAGGAAAGATAAAAATAGAATTCTGAAAATATTAAGGGCAAGGTTCCTCACTGATTGAATTCAAGAACTTCACATCTAGAGCTTATCCACAAATAGTAACGCAAATAAAATTATTCACCAAAAATAGAAATAATCTCTAAATTCAGAATTAATGAATGAAAATAAATCATGTCCTTGATCGTATCTTAGGAATAAATTCATCTCCTTTCTGAAAAATTGAAAATTTTCAGTGGAAAAGGGCATCAAGAGAAAGGGGTGAAAGGAGATGGTAGTTTGGAAGAAAGAAAGAAAAATGAATGAATGATGTGAAAAAGAAAAGGATAAAATGGGTGCCTGTTCGTTGGCGATAAGCCTGGCCTTCTTGCTTTCCACTACAGTACGCTTTTCCAGACACCAGTAGGTTTAAGGATCACCATCGAGCCTTTAATGTTCCTCAATACGAGAGTTCCCTGCCCTACATCCACCAAACCAATCTCAGATTCTCCCAAGGGTCTTAAATATGAATAGAAAGTTGATATCCCACTCGTATCGACTCAAAAAAAGATACTGATTGCGGTTCCTGATGTGAATCTTTGACCACTGGATTACAGAGTTTGACCATCTTCTTTTTCATGAACTTATTCGACATTATAGTTAATAAAATATTATATCATAACCAAAGTAATTATTAGATGGTAAACAGTATCTCTGTCATTCGAAATATTACCATAAACAGGTAAAGCCAAAATGTAGTAATGGAGATTGCATCACGAAGTGTGCGAAATTAATAATCCGTGCAGTAGAGCATACACTGATGGTGTATTTGACTTCAGGCATGATTAACATTTTCACTCAACGGATTTCCGCGGTAGGTGAATTTTAGTGATGATGGAATTTGCCATTTATAGGTTATATATCAAACATCCAATCCTACATGGCGGTACCATCAAGGACCCTTTTTCAAGTCTATGATCTCTACAGTTAAGACTTACCTCCGGCGCTATCGATATTTACGAGACCATCTAGATATTGCCAAACATATTGAGCTTCGCAAATGGCCGCTGGCACGTGCGAAACTCCTGAATATTCAAGGAGGTAACGAAGCAAACTTGGCTTGCGTTGGGCTCTGACACCAACATTGGGTCATCAAGCACTGCCTTATTACGAAGTTGCATACTGACCGACCGTAAACCCATATTCCCCTATTCAGCTCACCAAATTTTGATTGAACATCCTCAGCACGATAGAAATTACAAAAATGATGAAAATAGTTCACAGTGTAATAAATCGTATTACTTCTATGTGAGAAGAGGTGGTATGAATTTGGATCTAAGATCTCTGCCCTAAGAATGTATACTGTTGCCTTTCCGAGTACGAAAGCTTTTAAACTTGTTTTCTAGAAGTCGATACCTTGGATATAAATTTAAGTCCGCACGAATCGCAAGTTTCGAAATTGGCTTTCCTTTCCAGAACTTAAACTGTTTTGAACTTTGAGTCTCGCGCGGCCACTCGAGTAACCACCTTGTACCCACATCTAACTGTACCAGACAGTGAACCTTCAGCAACACCAATGTAGCAACAGCTCTCCAAGGAACCATTTACTTTTTCACCTTTGGGATTTCAGCAGCAAAGTTCTAAATCAACTATTTCGTCCAAAATGAATTTTATCAAGAGAAGTCAAGAAAAATATATCTCTTGAAATTCTTGATCTTCTTTTATTTGCAGTAGATTATTGTATCATTGTTTCACACTAGAACTATTTGTACCAACTCCCCTCTTTAAAAGTGTTTATATTTCCTAACTCTGGAATAGATTCCACAGTTCTCAAAATAAAAAACACCAAAGGAAAACATACATTGAAATCGAATACATCCACTCTCTCGCCACTCGATCATCAGTCCCTAGAGATCTCTATAAGTAAGCAAGTTTGCGCAAACTTCGCTACAATTCTCACAGGATCCACCTTGAGTGATTTTACCGAAATAGACTCATGATAACAATTACCTAGAGTGGTTTTCTTACCGATTACCTCAGGATATATTGTAGAACAGGTCATCTGCATATAAATTCAACTATACACATCTTTCTAGCTGGCCAATGCAAGATTAGAAAATCCTTCTGAATAGATTAAAAGCGGTGGATTTCAATTTCATGCAATCCCCTCAACTAGAAACCTTACATTGGAATGAGAGTGAGAATACTCGAGCGACCATTCTGCCAAATCGAATCGAAATGAGATATTCGAGAAAAGGAACGGTGGAAGCGACAGTTTCTTGTCAGTGCTCTACTATTCCCTGGGCGCTGAGAATGGTTATCAGCAGACGGCTGCCGATCAGTGACGATGTATATATCGTTCATTATGACGATTACTAGTGTCAAATTATTTTAAATCTTTTCATCAGCAGGAGTTGTACCCAAGCATGAAAACAGTTGCTTCTTCATAAATGTTTCAGTGGAGATTGGCGCCACTGGTAGTGATAAGAGGCTAGCATATTGGATCTTCAGTAGACACCTGGGTCAGGGAGTGGCAACCGAAGGTAATTATCCTTAGAGTTTCCTTAATTAACAAATGCACTTCTCGCATCTCAGAGTTGAGGGCGTAGAGGTGGGAGGGGCAGAATGAAAGGGAAGGGTTGTATACTTGCCCTAAGCGAAGGGAATACGTGCGCCATGTATTCCCAGGGTGACTCAATTCCTCTCTGAGTTTCTCGGATTTTCTCTGCGTCACCAAGAGAACTCTGTGAAGCTGTGTGCCCGGAGGGGGGTCACCAAGTAATTGGTTTCATTCCCGAAGAGACAGGCACACGTTAGTGTTCGGTCCAGCTATAGAGAGTCTCTGAGGCTCTGTATCCTAAACCCAAGTCCGGACTTGCTAGCCCGCGGCTGGTGGAGACGGCTAAGTAACACATTTTACTCGATAATTATGTAGATGAAGCTGTTAGTTATGATAACGCTGTTCAGGCTCCAGTTCCTCTCCGTCTGGTTATCTTTGCAGAATCCTGCAGGAGGAGGCATCCAACGAATGTGGGTCTCCGTTAGCTGAGGAAACAGACAGAGAACTTTGAGTGGCCATCAGAGAGGGAGATGAAGAGGGTGCAAGGAAGTTAGATAAGCAGAAGATCATCTGGTTTGAGAATCTTCCGGGATGATGGTGTAATTGTAATTTAGGAGAGTAACGTCCAACATTATGCAAATAAAATAAAAGTGTGCGACATTTGGGATGATCTTGGGGCAAAATGAACTCGCTTTTTGCTGAAGTGTTTTTTAGACTAGGTTGGATGATATAGCAGAGTTGTTACAGAATTTAAATTAAAAAAAACCCAGGATTTTTCAGGACCTAATTCTAGAAAAATAGGGGACTTTTAGGAAAAAAAAGTATAATCAAGAAAAAAATAGATATATGCGATGAAAGCAATGTAACTTTAATTTGAATAAGATGAGACAGAATAAGATTTAAAATTCGAATTGGTTTTAAATTTTTACTAATTTTCTTTGTAATTATTTTTAAATAGGATGAGCATTCAACTCTAATTTTCATCAAATTAAAAAAAAAATTCCCGTAAAATGACTAAATTTTCTTCCAGTGAGACATCTGAATTTAGAGTAATTTTAAATTTTAGGCTTTTCTACTTTGCATTATATATATATAAATTAGCTTCCGAATTCACAGACGACTATATATATTATTCATATCCAAATTGAAGCCATTCATATTCAAATATTGTTCACTTTTATATATTTAAATTTTTCAAATCTCTAACCAGCGGTTTTTTAAATTTGAAGAATTCTATATTCACCATTTTTAAATTATATACATTCTTCATTCCGTTTCATTTTATGAGTTTTGATTTTGAAATTGTACAATTCTGTCGATTCAATCTGAATTTTTTAGTTTCGGCATTTCAAATTTAAAATCGCTCAACTATTAAGGCTTTCATTTTTAAATTCTACAGTTATTAATGACTTAAATTTTAAAGGGCATAACGTATATTCTTTCAATTTCAACTTTTTCAAATTTATTTAATTTGAAAAGCTTTCAATTCGGTTTTTTTTTCACTATAAGAACTTGTCAAATTAAAACGAGGTATTTTTAAACGCTTTCAATTTGTAATTATGGAATTTCTAACGATTTCAATTTAAAATCTATCGCTAATGAAGCCCTTCATTTTATTTGAAAATTCTACAAATGTGAACGATTTAAATTTGAAAACATATATATTTGAATCCTACGCCCTACAATTATCAAAACCTAACGAGCTTTCAATGCTTCAATAAAAATGTGTTCTACTTCAAAGGCTTTCAATTTAAAATATTTAATTTGAGCTATCATATACTTTAGGTTTAAAATTGCTTAGTTATTGAGGCTTCTAATGTAGGATTATAGAATTTAAATTTTGGAATTGTCCAATTTTTAATATTTTAATTCAAAATTATTATTAGATTTGGATCGATTTCAATACAAAAATGTTGAAATATTATAGCTTATTATATAAAATAAAATTGTAAAGTATTCGGGTTATTTACAGAATTGAAATATTTCAATTTCAAACACTCTAATATTTAAAATTGCTTGATATTTATGATGGTTGATGAGACAATTATTCAGTTTGGTATTTCAAAACTGTTTATGCATTAAAATTAAATTGTTCAAATTCTTCGTTTGATTACCAAAAAAAATTTTATTTTCAAATTTTGTTAATTCATCATTTTCAAAATTGTTTTAATTTATAATGCTTTAATGTGAAATATTCAACAACGTATAAAATTTTAAGGCTTGTGATTTGAAGTGCTCAAATTTTAAATAATTCATTTCAAATTATTGAATTTGAAGCTTAACTTTGAAACAAAAAGAAAAAAAAATTAACTTACAAATAAAAAACAAGCCATGGATAGCCTCATTAAGAAGAAAATGTATAGACATAGTTATTAAGGTTTGAAAATTGTCCCAAAAGTAGCCCAGAGGTTTCTGGCATACATTATTTTCTGAAGAAATAATGGCATTTTAGATTATATACTACCGTCGGTAATTGTCTGTATTTGACCTTTTGTAGACAATATACCACGTGTGAAGTTTTAAAAAAATGAAAGAATTTCTCGAATTTTGTACCTCGACTTTGAATCGTAGCATGGCTTATAAAAGTTGCAGCAAACATGTTAAATTTATTCCACATTATCTTTAAAGTATTATCTTTAATTTAGGATAATAGAACTTTAAAAATCTTCACGGGTTTCCGAGATATGACTAAAAATGTTCAAGAGTGTTTATGTCGAGTTGCGGTCATCGCCGACTGAAACTTGGAAACTGAAAACTTCACTGAAAAAACTGGAACTGAAAATTTCACCCTTGGAAATTTGTTGTCACATCATTGTCTATTACTTATCATTTTCTAATATTTCTCACGTGGTATATTCTCTTCAAAAGGTAAAAAAATTATTTTACAATGTTTGGAAACATAAAAACAAAATATTGTCCTCACCTAATTTGGGAATGAATATCAAGTGAAAATGAAAAGGATTGGATGTTTAACAAACTGTAGTTCAGTAAAAGAGAACTCAAAAGTATGCAACTAAAATACAATACTTTCACTTGATAAAACTAAGAAAACAACGAATGCAACAACTAGATCAGGACGTTTCGTTTATTAAATGAAAGTTATGAATACGAATCTTCTTTGACCCATTTCTCTTAATTCCTGAAATACTTAGTCTGTCTGGCTACCCGCATTTGTAAAATCCCCTAAAGGAGATCATGATTACTCCATCGGAACACCTGCGTCGAGCACACAATGGGCGAAAGGGCATTCGCCGTATGAGAAACAAGTTGTACCCGGATCTCGTGTTGGTGAAGTAATGGAGTAAATCCATAATCTGGCTCCCGAAACTCTTTCTTAATCCGGAGAAAAATAGGTGCAGGGTTGCGTATACACGAGAAATGGAGCGGACATCAAGATAAAGTTCCTCGCGTTTGAGCTGAGTAAGAAGGATCGAACGTCCCATAAAGCTCGGTCTGAGGTTAAAGTACCGATACAAAAGTGCCCGAGAAAGCTCTGACGACGGCGTTCTAGCGAATCAAGTAAGCGGATGGTCATTTACATGCCTGCACGAGTTTTGCGATATAAACGGATAGAACATAAAATGCTCCTATCAAACCATCGAAATGGCTGAATGTCTCTTGTTATTGGTTCTGGATAAATTTGAGCTGGTGCGCGGCTGCACAGAGTAAAAGTAAACACTTAAAGCAAGGTGGCCGCAAAACTATATTTTCAAAAGTCCCTGTTTTTTCCGTGGAAAATGTTTCATCTTCCCTGACCATTAATATTCAAAGACCAACATTCTAAACAGTTTTAATATAGGATTGTTTATAAATGGAATAAAACAATTTTTAATTAAAATTGTTAAATCTTTAATTTAATAGTTCAGAGAATGTCACAGCCTGATTTAATTGAAAAACTGGCCTATTTAAACTGAAAAATTGACCGAAAGTGACTAAAAGTAAATGTGCATTAATAATGTGACTAATGTTCTTCAGGTTAAATTTAAAAGACTTCAAAACAATTCAAGTTGAATTCATATTAATTGAAAGAAGTGAAAAAATTCCATTGCTCTCAATAAAATGGGAGTGAATTAAAAAATATGTAAAAAATGCAGCGAGTCTGAAATAAGTTTAGAAAAATTCACAGGAATTCAAAAGAATTTTGATAGATATCCTAAAAATTCAAAGAGAGTTTAAAATACTTCAGCATGAATTTAACAAACAAACAAAAGTCATTGAGTTGAGTAGAATTGAGTGAGTTCAGAAGAATGCAAGTGAATAAAAAAAAAATTCAGAGAATTCCAAAGAATTTAAAAGAAAATAAGAGAATTCACAATAAATTAATAAGAATTTAGAGTGAATTCAAATTTTTTAATCCCAACGTAATCCCTCAATTCTTGCGACGAAATGGTTTGAAATTCATTATAATATTATGATATCCCGTGAAATTCTATTAAATCTGATGATATTTTCTGAAATCCTGCAAAATTTATGAAATTACCTTGACAGCTTTCAAGATCCCTTGAAATAATCGAAATCCTCGGAAATCTTATAAAATCTCTTGGAATCTTCTAAAATATCTTAAAACCCTGAAAATCATTTAAATCCTTCGAAATTTTTTTTAATCTTAAAAATGCCTCGGGATATTTTAAAATATCCTAAAATAGTTCAAATCCTTGAAAACACTATTAAATAACTGAAATAAATTTAAATCCTGTAAAATACCCTAAAATATTTCAAATCAATTAAAATCTTTGGAAATTCTTTAAATATTTGTAAAGCTCTTGATAATTCATTGGAATTTTCTAAAATACGATAAAGTGATTATAATATTTTGGAACCACTTCAAAGTATTGAAATCAATTGAAAGTTCCTTGAAATCTTTTAAAATATCCTAAAATTTTCAAAATTATTTAAAATCTTTGGAAACACCTTAAAATATTGACAATCTTTCAAATCCTACAAAATCCCTTCATTCTTGTAAATGAATTCTTAAAAGTCCATTAAGATATTATAAAATCTCGTAAAATGGCATGAAATTTTATGATATTTCCTGATATCCTGTAAAGTTTATTAAAATGACTTGAGAGCTTTTAAAATCCCTTAAAATCCTTGAAATGCTCACAAATCTGATAAAATACCTCAAAATCTTTAAAAATACCCTAAAATATTTCGAATCCTTTTAAATCCTTTCAAATTTTTTGAAATCTCTTAAAACTCTTGAAAGCTCTTGAAAATTCCTTAAAAGTTTTAAAAATACCTCAAATTATTTAAAATCCTAACAAATACCTCCCTTTTTACTTTTTAAAGCTCATGAGAATTCCTTGGAGTTCTTAAAACTACGCTAAAACCTTTAATATCCTTCTGAATCCCTCAAAACAATTGAAATCTATTTACAATGTCTTGGACTTTTTAAAAATACCCTAAAGTATTTTAAATCTTTTGAAATCCCTCGAAACTGTTCAAAATATTTGAAATACCTTACGAATTAAAAAAAACCCTTGAAATCTTCAATGTACTTTGAAATCTATTCAAATAATTTATATCTATAAAGAAATGTCTCGGAATCTCTTTAAATACCTTAAAATATTTTAGACTAATATATATTTTAGTGACTAAAAGTGGCCGTGTGGCAGCCTTGATTCTTATTTCAGTTACTTAAAAAAGTGCTTCATAAAGAAATTTCCTGCCTTTTACATTTTTTTTTAAATCCCTGACTTTTTCCTGATTCCCAGGTTTTGAATGACCTGCGGCCATCCTCCTTGAAGTTTTATTCGGCTTAGTTTCAGTTTTGATTGGAATTTCCTCCTGAATTTGAGACTTTTTATTTGCTTACTGTAAGGTTCAAACGTCATTCCACGTAAAGCATTATTTTTTACTGTGCACGCAAGATAAAACTATTGACCGTGCATCGCGTGATTTCCGAACACAATGCTTTATCAGCAAGTTTTAGGGGACTCGCTAATTTAATTAGACTCGGCCTGCCAGTGGCGATACGTGACTTACGACAAATAATTGAATGAATAAATGAATGATCCGAGTGTCACGCATGCTGCAATTCACGAGAGCTTGGTGTCACTTTTGTGTCCTATTATCGCGCCAATTGCGAACCTATTCGTCGAAAAGAGCACACAATGCTTGATAAAGTTTACATCGACTCCGTGAGAGGGCGGCTTATACGTGCGTTCTAAACTCGATTTCTCGCTGAGCTGAGCGTGCGAGCGAGCGAGCCAAATGGAAAATCAAAGAGAGAAAATAGGAATGGGGACTTTGTTCGATGGATCAAACCTATAGGTATCAGAGATATATGCCCGTCGAGACGTATTCAGGTCTCGCGAAAATAGTATCAATTTTGCCACCCTTTTCTGTCTCTCCTGCCACATTCACGTGAAATCCTCTTCTCAAAGATGACAAACTCACAGCTGATAGAAAATTCCTTGATACAAAGATGCTATTCTACGAGGCTTGTTAGAAAAGTAACTTTACCTATCTCAAAAAATCTCGATCTTTTTAAAAATATATAAAAAATTTGTTCATGATTCTCAAGAAATTACCTGCTTTAGGGATGGCAGTGGTTCAGCAGTTCAATTTTATCGAAAATAGGGGAAAAAATTCTTTTAAAAATACCAGGGTAATGAACAGAAATAAAAAATGCAACACTTTGACGAAAAAAGAAGTTTATCGAGAAATAAAATTACATTTTATTTACAAATTAAATATCATAAGAACAAAAGTATCTCAATTAAGTGTGAGATATTTTTTTTTATTCACGACACTGTTGATTCAATCATGTCAGATTTTCATTTTTATATTTTTTTTGTTCGAAGAAAGAATGTATCGTTATGAATTTCGTTAAATAAAAATCTAGAATGCTCATTGGAGCGGTTCGAAAATAGCAAATTTTTAGATCCAGATGATAACATGCGGAATAATTGCCTTTTGGGGCATGAAATACTCCACTATTAGAAAAATATTTTTTGCCCAACATTAAAGTCATGCGCAACGGCTATAAAGTTAAAAAAATAAGTTTTTCTAATTTTTCATCTAAATTTTAAACACGTGGTCAAACCCGTTTTGGTGAAAAATTAAAAAGGATATTCAAAAATTGATCAAATGTAGAGTTTTACGTGTTTCCTTAGTATCATTTAGGTAAGAAAGACCTAAGAAGATACGGTGGCATATAAAAATATCGTTTTAAAGAAAGAAAGAAAAAAGTGAAAAATTAATCAGTTTCAATAAAAATTGAAATTCATTCTAGGTGCTCACACTTGAATAATTTTAACTTTAAAGCGATTGATATTAAACAATTTTCAATTTTAAACGTTAACAATGGAGTCATTTTCAAATACAATTATTTGTAACTAAACAGTTTTTAATACTCGGAGTTTAAAATTGATCAATTGGAAATTACTTTTTCCAAATTCAAAAAAAAAACTTCATTTTTCAGTTTTTTTTTATTTAAAATTGTTGTATATTAATTTTTTTTATTAATTAAATCTAACTTCGAAGGAAAAAAATTTTTTTTTTAAGGGGCAAAAAGAGAGATTTCTTAAGAAAATGGATACAAATTTGGGATAATCTAAAGCTATAAGGCTTCTTAAATTTCAAATGGTTGGATATTGAAATTTGTTTAATTCATTATAAAACGTAGAATTGATATACGATGTTGTGTTGGCCTCCGGGTTTACAGATTCTATTAAAAATATAATGGCAATACGGAGTGAAAAACATACGTTCAATTTCATGCAAGAATGAAAACGTCATATGTTTCTTTTGTAGTATTCGTAACCGACTTCTAATTGTTACATGCATTTTGATACATAATCTTCACCTGACCACCACATCCGGCCAGATGGTATATATGCAGTTTTATTAAAAATTGATGTGCGTGTATATTGTGTATCCCAGGTCTATTCACATACATCCTTACTTTCATCACAATATATTTTTCTGTATTTTTTAGCAGTTTAATGATATTTTACAAAGTTAAAAGAAAAATATGAAATTGTGTTCATCAGAGATCATTAACGAAGCTAAAGCTGGTGTCAGCTAAACTTCAATTTCAAAATTCCCTGACTTTTTCCCTGATTTTTTCCTGACTAATTTTTCATTTTCCCTGACCATTAATTTTTAACAAAATAGTTGCATTTTCAAGAAAATTATTATATTTTTCAGAAAACAGTTGAAATATGAAATAGCTAAATTTTCAAGATACAAAGATAAATTTTCAACACAAAATGGAAAAGTTAAATTTCCGTAAAAAAATTAATTATCAACAAAAAAAAACGAATTTTCAATAAAATAGCCAAATTTTCAACTAAAATGATGAACTTGCAAACAAAAATGAATTTCTAACAAAGTGGTTTAACTTTTGACAAAAAGACCAATTTTTAACCAAAAAGGCCATTTTTCTACAAAACAGTTAAATTTTCAAACAGCATATAGTAATTTGCTACCAAAAAGACGAATTTTCAACAAAATAGTTTAATTTTCAACCAAAGAGATGAATTTTCAACTGAAATGATGAATCTTTACCAAAAAAATATGTTTTCAACAAAGTACTTCAACTTTCGTCTCAGAAGTTCAATTTTCTAACCAAAAATACGTATTTTTAACAGACTAAGACTTTTCAGCCAAGGAAGAAAAGGAAGTTCATCCAAATAGTTGACATTTCAAGCACAGAGACAAATTCTCTGTAAAACAGTTGAATTTTTAACCCGAGAATATGAATTTTCAACATAATAGTTATTTGTAAACCAAACTGTTGCATTATTAACCAAAAAGAGAAAATTCAATCAAAATGATTAGATTTCTACTAGAAACACGTGTTTCTATCTGAAAAAGATCATTTTAATGAATTAATTTAAAACAAACGAAAAAACTCATTTTTAACGAAATCGTTTAATCTCCAATCAAAGAGATGAATCTTCAACTACAGAAAAACTTTGTAACAAAGTTGAATGTCCAGTTAGAAAAAAAAATCAAATTTAAAACGAAAATATAATAGTTACATTTTCAGTTAAAAGAGGTGATTTAAAGAAAAAAATTAGTTTTCAACTAAGTAGTTAAACTTTGAACCAACCAAATGAATTTTCAACTAAAACAATGAATCTTTGACTTTTGACTTTTCAAGAAAAAACTTGAATCTGAAACAAAATTATAAAACTTTTATCTTAAAATATAATATTCAGGAGAAAGCAACTGAAAAAAAAGAAATAGGAATAGAAATACAAGGCGAAAAATTAATAACAAGAAAAAAAGAAATTCCCTACCTTTTCTCTGATCAATATTTCATTTTCCTTGATCATTATTGTTCAAATATCAGAATTTTAACCTTTTAACATTATTAATATAGAGTATTTTATAAGCGGAATATGAGAATTACAAATTGAAATTTTTATCTCTTAAATTTATCATCCTTGACAGTTATTTAAAGTGCCTCTTATAGAAATTCCCTGACTTTTGCAAGACTTTTTTCAAAATTCCTGAAATTCTCTAATAAATAAAATTCCTTTACTTTTCCCTGATTTCCAGCTTTTCCTTGACCTACGATGATCCTGTGAAGCTGAAATTTTTTCCCCATCTAGTATTGTTTGAAACAGTGTTCTTTCTGTATATTTTACAAAGTTAGCTTCTCCAGCCCTTCAGGATGTAGGATCATTAGGAAAGCAAAAGTAATATTTATTTTTACTGTAGATATATTTATTAATTCAACTTAAATTTCAAGCAGGTAATTCCAAGCATCAAATATTTAAACTAAAATAATAAAGCACGTCGATAGTTTGTGACCTACTTAAGTAAGCATTTTTGATTAGACTTCAGGCATATTATTAAGTTATTTACCTTGTATTATTTTGATTGATGTTCCTGGCCATTCATAGTCCACATACTAAGCTATTATGTCAATGTTTATCGTATATCGAATTATAAGTATATCAATCAAATATAAACAGAATATGCAAGTATTACCACTTTTCTAAAATGGTCAGTAGGTTGAGTGGATTGAACGGCCGACCAGCAGCCAACAAAATAAGCAAATAAAACAGCTCCAAAATTTTCAATTTCGGTCGCTATTTTAGCCACACGTGTATCTAATATGCCCAAAAATCTGGTTGTTCTTTGATATTTTATACTTATTTAAATATTTGCTTTGTGAATTTTATTGCCTAAAATATTAAGAATATATAAAAGTATTGCGTATGGCACGACTTCTTCTTACCTAACATTTAGTATTTAAAAGTAATCTTCTTTTCTATGTATTCTGAATTGGCTGGTCTAGGCACACTTCCCTTACATGTTGATTTTATGGACGTGTATCATGGAAGGTTGGAAATTTCACTCTAAAAATATCCAAGGATTTATAGAAATAATTAGAACAGAACAAAAAAAACCCTCTTAAAATCGTCCGGATCCCTGGTTCCGATTTCTCTCTCATCGTTAGGAAATGGAATCGCAATTTAAAAAAGCTGAGAAACGAGATTGGATTTAAATTGAGTTGAGTACATATTTTGAAGAAGCTTTTCTGTGTTAATAAGGGCGTCAAGATACTTGGAGGTTTCAAAGCAAGGACACGTGTAGGGCGGAGGTTCAAAGTTTTTATTTCCCCCTTCTTTTTCGCACGCGAGTCGACTTCCACACCCACACCCTCGACTCTACTTCCAAGTCGCAAGAAAGTTTCTGGCTACCTTCATCCGAACGTGACCGATCTCCTACCCCGAGGGATGGTCTCAGATTTCCCTCGATAATAATACTTCTCTCTTACAGCCTTTTCGGAATGCTCGGCCGGTTCACTTGCATCCCGCGACCAGTGACCGCTCGGAAATGAAAGCGCCACGACTCCTGCTCGAGGGAATACCAAGATTGGCATATTCTGTCGGAGAAACTCACCGGCCACGAGAAAACTTGTCGGATCCTTCCTCGCTTCTGATTCTTTTACGATATTGCGTCTGACATGATGTATTCTAAGCATCTCTACGACCGAAATGATCATCCGACTTGTTGAAGGGAAGAAACACGATCTCTTTCTGTAATACAATCTGTCCCGGTTGTTTCAGCTTGAATACATTCTCGAAAACTAGAGCGCAATATAGATAGAATTTGAAGGAAAACGAATGGGAAATGATATCATGAATGTGTCAGGAAAGATAGAAAAAGTGAATGATAAATGCAAGTGAAAAACGTTCGAAGAGAGACAATTCAGAAATACAATCTGGAAGATATGTTTTCATCTCGAGAATTTGTATAATACTTGTAAGGGCGATGTATAACTTCTAGCTTGACAGATTATCTTTTTAGATAGGACGGACTTTCGCCAGTATTTTGATCAGCCATAGCTTTTTTATTAATAGTTTTTCTTTAAGATGGGTAGCTTCAAGATCCCTGAATAGACAGGGTGCATTTGGATTAGAAGTACTAGAATTTCACCAGTAGAGCTGTGCTCGAAGATGTTGTACAAGTCAAACACGCTACTCTCAAAATACATTTTCATTTGGATAACATTATTTTTCAGAAGAAAAGCCCAATTCCACAGTAATAAACAAGAGCCAAAATTTTTCATTTGATTAAAAAGTTGTTTTAAAGAGATCTCGTACAGGGTAGAACGGGACAGGACCCACCGGTCAACATTCATGGTTCTATAAAAAGTTAATAAGATAATTCATCCATTTTTTAAAATTTCGACATCCACATTATTTTATTTCCATACGCATGAATTATTTTAATGGAAAAACTATCAGATAATTTGATTATTTCTAACAAGCTGTATTTCGACTTGCTTCTACAATCGGGGCAACCGCCCGTGAAGGTAAGACCGCGACTTTTTTTTTT
>CAKNYM010052576.1:0-13627 GCA_932195095.1 Andricus curvator
TTTGTAAGAGTACTCATACTCTAATAGGATGAGTTTTCTTACAACCGTAGCAAGGCGAAGTTCGAGCTATTTTCGCAAAGGATAACGGCTTTAAAAGCATGAATCTTTGTACTTTTTAAGGATAAAGGGATTCCTGCTTAAAATGAATGAATTTCGTACCAAGATAGCAAGAATGAAACCTACGACAAAAGCATGACTAGTGCTCTTACTATTATAGGCATATTTTTTTCTCCGTGTAGGTTTTCAAATATAAACTTTTGAAAAAATTATGGAAGCTTGTTTTCCCCAAGAACTTTAGATGGAAGATGTAAAAACATTCGGAAAACATTTTTTTATGAGTGAAAAGAAGGAAAGACAAATGGTCCTTATCCAGGTTTCCATCTGATACATTTTGAAACTGCTTATTTTTTACAAAATCACGAAAATATTGTAAGGATTTTTTCGGGCCTGTTAAATATGTGCAGGCCGTATTTATTACAAATTCAGCAGACAACCCATGCTCAAGTCACATATAATCATTTGCCATTTGAATACGGTGTTTATCAAAGAGAATAAGAAAATTTGTATCTTACTAAATGCCGACATTTTTTTGTCAAAGTTAAAAGGTAGAAGCACTTTTAACGAAAAATGTGGACCATTTTTTGATAATTCGTATTCTTGAGTGGCAAAAGATTCTTGAACTTGAGCTTGGACTGCCTGCCCGATTTAAAATTAACTTGGTTTGCAACATATGTATTTTTTGATATGCCAAAAGTTTGAAAAAATTTTGGGCTGGAATTAAAGAATTTATGAAAATATGAGAATACCAACTTGATAAGAACTAAAAGTGAAATTATTTATATACTACATAATGGAAAATTTACTTCAAATTATAAAAGCATGCCGACATGATTGAAAATGTTTCAGAAAGGTGAAAACTTTTTTTTTAATTCTCTATGTTTTGCTAAAAACCTCAATGGTCGTTCCAGTTGTCATTCTCATGTTTTCAAAATTAATTTCTTCGAATGAAAGGAGAAATGTGAAATGATTTTGAAAAGTTGTCATTCTCATGTATTCATTTAAAGTTAAAAGCGTGAAAAATCTACTATTTTCTGTTAAAAAATTCTTGGTTTCAAAATTAGGATTTTTTCAAATTTATTGTTTTCCTTGTGAAACGTTGGAAACTGCAGTCAAACAGAAAGTCTCAGTCATAATCGTGCGCGTTGAAAGTGAGTGGACCAATTTCTGTTTCGTAACTATGTAGCAATTTGAAATTTAAATCAATGCATGACTGTTTCTCGAATGGCATAAAGGGTAGTTGAAAGAATATCAAATATCGGGTGGAATCCTGCATTTTGCAAACTCTATAGAGCCGTGTTTTTATCGTATCGAAAGTGGTTGAAATACTTAGTCGCGGGAAAAGGGCGTAAACATTTGAAGTTGGCAAAAACGCTAGTCGACGCGGGTATTATTAACTGTGTCGTCCCGGCGATTCCCCAATATCGGGTGAACTGGCGACATTTTCAAATTCTCGTAGAGCCAGTATAGCACAATCGTGGTAAACGAACGCCCGCTGAATCGGCAGTCGTCCAATCAACATTAAAACACCAAACAGCACGACATCAAACACCAGCAAAACACCGACTACGAGGACACATTTAGGTACACAGGCTACTGATGGAATTTTGTTTCGCACGAATTTAGCGTATTCCTCTCATTCTATAGCTAGAGAATACACAATATCGAAACGTATCGGTTTTTTTTACAGCGATGAACAATTGGGAAAAATTGGTCGCGAAAATGATTTCACTTCTACAGTTTAAATAAACGATCACCCGGTTTTTGATTACATTGAAAGAGACGCAATAAGTAAAGAAAAAACGGTTTCAAATAATTTTAATGATTCTTTAGGAACGGATTCTCAGTTACTTGGCAGTTTTATTCATTGTCTTTTTAAATTAAAATTTGCAAGATGCATTTTTGTAGAATTGAATACTTTTCAATTTGAAATATTGCAAGTTAATCTGAAAAAATTACAAAGTGGATAAATTCTAAATTTAGAACGCTGAAATTTTTTTATTAAAACATTAGTTTTCCAGTAGAAAAAACTCGTCTAACAAAAATTAATCATGGAACGATGTAAGTTATGGTTATTTCATAGTAAAATTTAAAGAATCCTTCTATTTAACTATGCAAAGCTATTGATTATCTTTCGCGTAAGGCAAGAAGATAATCTACCTTCGTTACATTCTTTACATGGTTGACTAGAAGGACGATCCAATTGGTTTGTGGAATTCGCGAAACCGAGAAGAGATTATTGAATTACCCCTTCGAAACTTTTTATTTTCTTTCCTCTCTACCTTCACGATTTAATAAGAGAAAAGTTATAAAGTCGTCGGCCGTTCAAAAAAACTTTTTCCCTTGCATATTTTGCGATCCCTTCTGATCGGGAATTGGTTTCAGATTTCACTTTTCGAATAACAGATATCAAAAGATGAATAAGGACAACATAAATTGAGAAATTTTCTAAGAATATATATTTTTTTAATGTAGGAAAATTTTACATTGGTGGAAGGTGTTTATTTTATGTAAATGTGAAAGAATTGCAAATGCAGCTGGATAGATTTTTTTAGCAGCAGTGCACCACTTGTCACGAGCCCATTGTACGTAAATAATCTATAAAAGGCTGAGTGGAAGGCCTGACTCGTTCCTTGTCTACTTGAGCACGATTTCTCTGATCCTTTACTTTTCTCCCCTTGTTCCCTTCCCGGTCACCCCACCTCTAATCAGAGAACGAACCCTCACCCTCGTCGAGCGTCGTCAACACCGGAGTATCACGCTACACCGACGCGTGTATTTGTTTGTCAAGTCCTTGTCTCCTCCCTTCAAAGCAAGTACTTCCGGTCTACCTAGGCACGTACAACATGAAGATAATGATGCATGCAAAAAAATATTGTTTAACCCGATTCTGATTATTCTCATTTTCTTTATTTATTCACTTAAGTAGATACGCCCAGTTTTAGTCACAGAGATTAGCAAAATATATGCATAAACATCAAAATGTTAAAAGAAGCAGATCTACTTCTACACACTGTTACATAAAAAATGTTCACTTTTTAAAAATTATCTTCAAAGTGCTTGAAAAAGCACAGCTATTAGGATTTTTGAAATTTTAATATTTAAATATAATAATTATTGTAAACTTTAATTTTCAAAAAGCATCTACTTTTGAAAAAATTAATGAAACTCGGTGTTAATTTTGGTACGTATTCTGGGATTTATTTTAAACGAACAAGCATTAGGATAAATATTTAAGATACTTAATATAATTTTTTTTTAAACACGCGTGCTACGCGCGCGATTATTATTTTTTGTCTCACGCAATTTTTTAATTGAAACATAAAATTGATATTAAAACAAAATTTTTGTATTTCAGAGTATCTTTTATCTAAAATAATAGAAAATAAACGCAAGGACAATATATTATATACGATATTATAACCGATTTACGATGAAAAACTCTTTGAAAAACTCCATTATTGTTCAGATATTGTAAATATTCTTTGAAGTCTGATGATATCTTATTAACAATAGCAATTTTAGATGAAAAGTACTAAAATATCATAAGAAAAAATTGCTCATGATTGTAAATCCTCTTTTAAAAAGCGAGAATAACCTAAAATATTGTTCAAAAATGCTTTATCATGTATTAAATCCAATGATTTTTAAATTGAAAATACCAATTTTCGAAAAAACATTAGCATAACATAACAAGACCTTGTTCCAAATCGTATAGATCTTCTTTAAAACCTAATGATTCTTCACTAAAAATACCGATTTCCTGTGTAAAATTCCAACATAACCTAAAATTGTTAGAAAGCTGTAAATCTTTTTTGAAGTGTTTGAAATATATATATTTTTTAAACTAAAAAATCAAATTTCAAGCGAAACCCATTGAGATAATCCAAAATTGTTTATAAAAATTAATCTGGTTCAAATTATAATAATTTTTGTTTGAGAATACCGATTTTCGATGTAAAAAAGAGCGTAACCTAAAATTATTCAAAACTAATGAATCTTCTTCAAAATCTAATGATTTTTAAATAAAATGTCAATTTCTGATGAAAAACACTAATATAATCCAAAATTATTCATGCTTGTTGATATTTTTATTTTAAACAAAAATTTCAGGTGAAACGCACAACACCATAACCAAGAATTGTTAAAAAATTATAAATATTCTTTGGAATCTAATCATTGCTTTCTCATAGAGGAAGGTTTGTAATGACCTACATTTTTTAATTAACTTTTTTAACATATTTCGATATAATTCGACCGCAGAAACCATAAAATGCAATTTAAAAAAGAATGTACGTATGTGTATGTGTATATAAATTTTTTTGTTCGCCATGTCTCGAAAAGTAAAAGAGCAATGGTTATGAAATTTGGAAAAATTATAGCCTTACTTGACATTCAGGTCTGATAGGATTTTGAGCTACATCGGCAAATTAGAAGTGGTTTTTTTTGCATGTAGAAATTTGAAAAAAATTACCATATTCATATGATGATAAATTTTTTGATATTCAAAAAGCAATGATACTATATCTGATGTATTTGTTTGCGTCTTCGAGATGCATCGATAGTCCTATTTCTGAACCTTTTATGACCTACTAGTACCGATTTATGAAGAATCAAAAAAATGTTTTATTCTTTTTATATGAGAAAACGTTTTTTAATATTAGAAAGACTACAGTACTGTATTCTGATATATTTGATCGCGTCGAATTACCCATTGAACAAACATCCATGGCCTCTTATGGTATAGCCTAACCTATTTTAAATTTTTTAAACTATATTGTTCATCTAGCTGCTTGGTGGGTTTCCTGTCACCACTACGTAGCGCGTCCTCAGGTTGCGGATAGAGGAACGGCCCGTGAGGCTGAACAGCCCCTAAGGTTAGCTGCGAATACAAGAATAAGCAGTCGCGGACAGCCGATAGGAACCAGTCGTGTCTGTGGTGAATTCAGCACTGGTAGAAAATAGGTACACGACAACCATGGCTTGGGAGGACCCACCCATTCGCGTTCATACGCAGTGGGTGGGTTCTGGCAAGCCGAGGTGCAGCGTGTATCCACCTAGAAACTATACCCGAACCAAAACTAAAAATCTTGTAAGGGAAAAATCCTGCTGCCCATTGGACACTGCAGCGATGACACTGCCCGCAAGGGATGTGTGGAATGATTCGCCTGCATAGGGCCAAAGGGGTATTGATGCCAGTAGGCGCGCTGCCTTGCAGGGGGACGTTAGGGTACGAGGATGAAACTGTAATGTGTCTGACGACAAGTTGACATGGTCCTTGTCAGAGTCGGAAAGCTCCCATACTTAGACCTAGGGAGGTATGGGGGTTATCACTCCTGGGACAGTGGACTCACCTACGATCGGAATAGGATCCTAACGTGCGGATTATCTTGAAACTACCATGGCTAACTTACAAAAACAAAAAACTACAGTTAAAGATCTAAGGGTGGGAACTCTAAACGCGCGTAGTCTAAAAACTGGCCGACTTAGCGAACTCATTAAGATAGCAATTGAATACAAAACTGACTTAATAGCACTTCAAGAAACCTGCTGGTCGGGCGATTTCGCGTCAATTTCTAAGGATGACTATACTTTTCACTATGGGGGAGCTAAGGGGCAAAGACTGGGGACTGGTTTTCTTATTAATAAACGAATTTCGCAAGCACTTATCGACATGCAATTCATTAATGACCGGTTATCATACATTGTACTAAAGGGTAATTTCAGCAAACACGTATTAATCAATGTGCACTGCCCCACCGAGGACAAAGACGAAGACACTAAAGATCTTTTTTATGAAACAATCGAGCAGGTTTTTGACAAGTTCTCAACGTTTGACGCAAAAATAGTATTGGGGGACTTCAACGCGAAAATTGGAAAAGAACCAATGTATAGGCCTACAATAGGATCAGAAAGTTTGCATGACGTCAGTAATGATAATGGAACCAGAGTAATAAACTTTGCAGCTTCAAAGAACCTCGTTGTCAAAAGCACATATTTCAAGCATAAAAATATACATAAGGCCACCTGGACATCACCAGATGGTAAAACTCACAATCAGATTGATCACGTTCTAATAGACAGAAGACGTCATACAAACATTCTCGATATAAGATCGTATAGGGGAGCGGATTTAAATTCAGACCATTTTCTCGTGATAGTAAAACTAAGATCTAGGCTAGCGCTAAGTAAGAAAACAAGCCGCACAGAGCCAACAGTTCGTTTCAATATAGATAAGTTCAAAACAGCAACAGAAACATTAAATTACCAAGTTGAGATTTCTAATAGTTTCGACGCTCTCCAAGAACAGAGAGACGATAACAATAATCGCGAGAAGGACCCGGAAACCCTGTGGAGCAATACGAAAAAGGCGATAAAGGCAGCCGCGAAACTTACGATAGGTTTTAAGAAAGTAACCAAAAGCAAACCATGGTTTGACGAAGAGTGCAAACTCTGGTTTGAGAAACGTCGGAAGGCCAGACTAAGTAGTTTACAAAATAAGTGCGATCAAACACATAAGAAATATCTCGAGATTAGCAAAAGTACAAATAGGCTCTATAGATCCAAGAAAAGGGAGT
This sequence comes from Andricus curvator, assembly GCA_932195095.1. NCBI lineage: Eukaryota > Metazoa > Arthropoda > Insecta > Hymenoptera > Cynipidae > Andricus > Andricus curvator. Next base: position 6,636 of record CAKNYM010052576.1, read on the forward strand.
GGGAAAAGAATAAAATACTAGCAATAGAAGCGCATAATAAACAAAATAACCCGCGTGAGATGTACAGGGGAATCAATTTTATAAGGAAAGGCTTTCAAAGTAGAACGGAAGTAATGAGGGACGAAAATGGCAATCTAGTAGCCGATGCGACAGAGAGACTGAATTTATGGAAAGATTATTTCGATAAACTATTAAATGTACGTGAAGCCCCCGTTGAAGGTAATCTCGGCGAAATCCACACTGCTGATCTATTAATTAACGATCCTACTGATATAGAAATAGAAATGGCCATCAAGAAGTTGAAAAATAACAAAGCCGCGGGCATCGATGACCTACCGTCAGAACTGATAAAAAATGGAGGCCCTTGCCTCACAAGGCAAATTTGTAAATTGATACGCGCAGTTTGGAAAACAGAACGCATGCCGGAAGAATGGAATACCTCTATCATTATTCCCATCTTTAAAAAAGGCGATAAAACTAACTGTAACAACTATCGGGGAATTTCACTTGTGCCTTCGTGCTACAAGATCCTGTCTAATGTTATCCTAAGTAGACTAACTCCTTTTGCCGAGGAAATCATTGGGGATTACCAGTGTGGATTCCGCCGAAACCGATCTACAAGCGATCAAATGTTTACAATTAGACAACTGTTAGAAAAGAAATGGGAATTTAAAGAAGCAGTACATCAGCTATTTATCGATTTTAAAAAAGCTTACGACTCTATTATACGCGCGCGAATGTACTGGATCCTAGAGTTCTTGGGTGTGCCAAGAAAATTGGTTAGACTTATCGAAATTTGCTTAAGCGGCAGTAAGGGTAGAATACGCGTAAACGGTAGTTTATCTGAAGAGTTTTCGATCCGCGATGGCCTGAAACAGGGCGATGCACTTTCGTGCGTCCTTTTTAACTTAGTTTTAGAATACGTGGTTAGGCAAGTGCAGGCGAATCCGACCGGTGCTACCCTCAATGGGGTAATACAAATTCTTGGATATGCGGATGATCTCGACGTACTAGGGGATGATAAAGAAACGGTAGCTAAAAATGCAGAAATCTTGATCGCAAAAGCCAAAGAGATTGGCTTGGAAGTTAGCGAATCGAAGACAAAATATATGACCGTCGTCAGGTCCGGACAAAGTAATCAAGACGGGGATCTAATGGCCGGAAATATGAAATTCGAAAGGGTTAACGAGTTTAAATACCTCGGGTCTATTATAACTAGCGAAAATAAGATTAAAACGGAAATCAATGCGCGGCTACACGCTGGCAATAGGTGCTATTATGCAGCAAACACGCTACTAAAATCGCGATCGCTATCTAGAAACATCAAAGTAAGAATTTACAAAACGATAATAATGCCGGTCGTCATGTACGGGTGTGAAACGTGGGCGCTGACGAAAGGAGAAGAGAATAGGTTTAGAGTTTTCGAGAATAAAGTACTTAGAAAAATCTATGGTCCAAAAAGGGACGAAGAGACCGGCGAGTGGAGAAAACTGCATAATAATGAGCTGCACGCTCTCTACGGGTCAGCAAATATTAATAGAGTAATGAAAGCGCGTAAATTAAGATGGGCGGGGCATGTAGCAAGAATGGGCAATGAAAGAACAGTGGCGCAAGTTTTAAGAGGGAGACCGACTGGTAAGAGACCCCTAGGCAGACCGAGAAACAGATGGGAGAAAAATGTAAGGGATGATCTAAAAGAACTAGGACATGATTACTTAAACTGGATGGAGAATGCACAAGATAGAGATGTGTGGCGGTCTCGGGTAGATGAGGCAATGAACTTTCGAGTTCGAACTGCTAATCTATAATAATAATAATTGCAAGTAAACACGCACGTAGAGAGCCACTGGTCGCTTTTTGATGCGCTATATAAACCTCAACCCCCTCGCATTGCTGGCCTTTCTCACTCCCTCTCGTTCTTTCCTCGCTAACCCTCCACCTCGTCCTCATAGCGTCACATTCTCGGGCGATCCATTTCCAGATTAAACACGCGTAAAACTCCACTCTCGCGTAGCACACATAAGAACTCTCCTCCTCGTTGGTAGCACAGAACACCCCGCATACAGAAACTTTCCAGCTCGCTCGTCTCCACTCCAAGGATCACTCTATAGAGTCGTTCCGAAGTAACCAAAAGGAGTTTCGCAAATTACCCCCAAATCGCTGAAAGTGCTTAGTGATTCGCTTACCACTCAAGAGATATGTGATCTGATTTCCAACTTTAGCCAATTCATTTTTATCTATTTTTATCTTACTTATATTTCAGATTCAGATATGCCCAACCTTCAACTCCATGCTTTATTTTCATTATTCGCATTCTATTGACATTAATGCCATTTTTTAAATTTAATCGTGTCTAGAACCTTTCACTTCTTGAAAGTTTTTGCGTATTGAGAAACTTAGGATTATAAGCGTATGTAAGTTATTTATAATTGTTTTTAACTCTAATTTTAGCTTAAAAATCTAATAAAATGTCTTGGTATTGGACTTTACACACGAATATTACTACTTTTACACATTGAGATATTTACAAGAACTGAAAAAGAACATTATTATTTATAATAACCTAGCGAAATTATATATACATATTCTGAGCCGATAGTTTCCAAAATTGCGCAATTTTTAAATATTGCTCCATACTATGCAAAATGATACCTGGAAAAATCTGGCGATACCTTGAAAAAACCTGGAATTGTTAGGGAATTTTTTTCCAAGGATTTGAGTAGACACCCTGGTCATAGAAAATTTCGTGAATGGTAGTCATTTGATAGAAAAACAACCGAATTTGTCAGGACTGTCCTATTCTATTATTATATTAGTATTATAATGTATTGTAAGTAAGGTATTCCGTGATTCAGATGAAATGACTTGATTCTGTTTGTAATTCTTTGGGTACTTTCACAAGAGGGTAAGTTTGAGTATCGAAACTTGCTGCCATTTCCAGACTGTTTCCATTTGAGAAGAGCGATACTTTCGTTGATTTACACTGGCTTGCTTACGTGTCGATATTTCAGAAGTTGTATAGCGTTGCACCGACTGCTCCTTTCGAAGAAGATATTATCGAAAACTTTGAACTTACGTTTTGATCCTTGAGAACTCCAACTCTCCGGTACCGCACATGGAATCTTTCGGGATCGTAAGTAGCGGGGATTAAGGAAACTTTCTGCCAAGTCGACGTGCCCAATGGCGCGTGCTTCTGGCTCCCTATATGTATGTATACTTACGAAAAGACAAAGATACTTTAGATCACGCATTATGTCTCGAACAAAATGAAAGTTCTTATCGAACTCTCTGCACTTTTAAACTAACCTCTTCTTCGGAGTTAATGTTCCGTCTTATTTTCCATCGTTAACTGACTTTCAAAACACAATTTGATTTATTTTTTATTCGTAATGTCGAATTTTTTCCTACACGGATAAAGCAATCTTTTATTTCGTTCAATTTAATTTCTGATATTATAAATAATAAAATAATAGCGGAAATATAAAACGAGCAGGTTCAGGACAATCTTAGTTATGAGTATGCACTGTAAACGGACAAATTTCTATCGATGCCAGCAGATTACTTCACTCCTTGACAAAACATAACTAAAGTAAAAAATTGTATTTTTATTTGAAACAGCTTCACACGTTATGACATTGGTATTCTGTTTTCTTGAATTCATGAAATTTTTTCTGTAAGTTGAGAAACACCCTTGGTATAAACGATCGCGATAAATAAATTTTTAAAGCTATCTTAGTAGCGTAGCAATTTCTATGCAGTTGTTCTAATAGCCGTTTCTAGGAAACATCAATTTCGCACATCTTCAGAATGAAAATTTTCCGAATTCGTCGTCACAGATATTTTTTGGTTCCATGATGCCTTCACATCGAATTGGTTTTCATAATTTCGATTGCTCCATGCAATATGAAATCAAGTTCCGGTAAGCCCGTATAAAGAAACAAGTTAGGGGTATTCCTTATAAAAAATCAGGTTCGGGTTGCTCCGTATACGGAATCAAATCCATTTTTGTCAATTTTGGTATATAAACTTTTGGTGATAAAATAAACAAAACCAGGACTCCCTAAGCAGGTAATCAAATTTAATGAAATTCTCGGTAATATTTACTATTGTATAGCATATGTTGATATTTTATTACGTGCTGTAGAACGCTTTGCTTGATTATTTCATTGCAATAAATCGAACTTTAAAAAATAGACTTTTTTCGATATACAGAGCAACCTTAACTTGATTCCATATTGCATGGAGCAGTTGATTGAGAGAAAAAGTTCTGTAAGACAGTACATTTTTTCCGTGTGGTATTAGCTGCGACATCTAGTTCGATGGTAAAACTAACTAACCAGTTTTGTGCGGCAACAAGTTGACGTTAGTACTCCTATGTAGTTCGTATTAGTCACGATAGTAATTGTAAGCCTAATAAATAAAACTAGTCACACTTAATACCAATGTATTTTTCAAAAAAAAGAGTAAAGGTTACAAGTTTTGTACCTTGGCAAAATTGGTAGAACTGAAGTCTGAAGCAGTTCTGCCATCATTCACGCCGAAATATTGCGCCGTGTTCACGATTGTCGCCAAGTTTAGTATTTTGGAGGTTTTGGATAAGTTGATCATATTATCACATTGAATAATTATTGACATATACTGGAAGTTCGGAATCCAGAATTACCAATTTACACAGATGAGTTATCCAGGTAAAAATAATTAGGGAAAATTAATATTAAATCCAAGTAGAATCCAGGTAGAAATTTACTATGCGTTCTGAAATCATCTTGCAAACATTTTTCTCGTGTATAAATTTTGGATAGATTTGACCTATAGGTATAATCTTGAAAGTTCCATATGTCGGTCGAATTATTAATTTTTCACCTACTTTGGGTGCATTGATTTAATAGGAATACTCTAAGTTTTTATACTACCATTGAGGGGAAATTGATTTTTGATGAATGTGAATTTTCCTTTCAGGAGTAGAAACTTTACTAATTGTAATAGTTAGGATATTACTACTTTAAGTACTCAGAACTACTAAGGGGTCGTGCACATAATACGTCACACTTTTTTCTATTATTTATATCTTTATATTCCTTTTGGCTTCAAGACAATTTTATTATCGTCTTTATTTAAACAAAGGAAAAACGTGTGAGGTATTACGTGAACGACCCCTAATATGATAGTAAGATTTACTACTTGAAGTAGTGAGTACAACTAACTGAAAATGGTTGCAATCGAAAGTTTTTGCGTCTGTAAGAAAAGTAGTAAGAACAACTACTACCATTCTTAGAAATAAAAGTAGTAACCACCACTACCTAAGTGATAGCAGCATATATTACAAACTGAAGTAGTTAGCCCTACTACTTTATTAGTTATCGAAACAAACTATTTTTTCAGTGTACCTAGAAAATATTTTTAAAAAATATATAAAATAAGAAAATTATTTAATAATATAAGGAAATTTTGTGTTGAAACGATTAATTTTATTTTTGTTTTAAAATTTGAAAATAGCCTCTGATTTCATAGTAATATAAATTATATGGAGGATGACCTGACTATTATTTGTTAGTCTTAACCTAAAATAGGAACTTCGTATGACAGGACGAAAAAAGTGTGGGACAGACTTCAAAATGATTTTTGAAATCCTTAGCTCTAAAATATTGAACCTTCTTCTTGATTATTATCTTTTTCAACTCAATAACAGTTATATCTGTGGATTTCCAGTACTTAGAAAATTTTGTTAACATTATTTTGCATTTTTTCATTTTAAATTTCTAGTTTGTGATATGTGGATGACAGGACATTTTGCAATCATCCATAAGTGTTTATATAATTTTAGTGGTTACCGAACACTACCAATGCTCCCTTTTCCTTGCTAGGCCCGGGCGATTAGACTGTAAAATACTAGTAAATTAAACTTGAAAATTCCGTGTTTGTCAGATATAAAGCTAACAATGCTCGGAAACAAATGAGAAATTATGAATATAAGTTGTTCACAAGAGTCGTTTTTATAAACACTTATGTGTTTTTGATTTCAATATTAATTACTCGGACGTGAAACTACCAAATTAATTCTAATCTTTTATTGCAAGTATCAAACAATATTTATTTAATGGTAACTAAAAGAATATTTTTAGTTGCTTTTCCTGATACTATACTAATTTTGGAACTTTTAAATCGATTTTTCCGAAAGTTACCTGCGTCTCAATGATATTTTCTGAGTGTATAAAATGATACATCCTACTATTTTAATTATAGTAAAAGTAGATTTGTATTCAATTTTAGCTAAGAATCGACATGTGGGTATAGTATGAATTGAGACTAATTTTAATATTTTGTTTATTATTTGCTCTTTACATAAAGGATATTCCTTAGACGTACACGTCCACAGTTGAAATTCTAAATACCGTATATGTACAAGATATTTTACTACCGCTTTCCCTGGGGCAGCCTGCAAAAAAATTGGAACCATACCATTGATTAGGAAGAGATTTCACGTATCGACAGCTGCATTCGTCCAAGCGCCCTGTCCAAAAAAGGCTCATTTGGGGAAATAAATGCTACCTGAAATTTGACTTCGGATTCTTGTAGAGCTAGCATGTACAACGAAAGCCTATATGTTTTCGACCACGGCGTCGGAAGCACTGTGTGTGTAAACAACGGTTAAAAATAGCAAAAACAGGTTTTTTATTTATTGCAACTAACCTATATGTCTGACAGAAAAAAAGTGTCATTATAAAATGTGGGTTTTACAAATATCTATAAAATGGCCTCTCGTAAATTAAGATTTGTTTATTTGTTTACTTGGAAAAAATTAAAATCGCCCGAAAGTGCCTTTTATAAATATGCAATTATTATTGCAATTATTAATTAACAAGTTTAAAACTTTCAGAAAATATGTGTCTTATCATCCTTAAGAAGTGTGCCAAACTTCAGCCCAAATTAATGATTAGTTTTGACAACAACTCATTTGTTATTAAAAAATGGACTATTTTTCAACGGAATTT
>CAKNYM010052576.1:23283-56939 GCA_932195095.1 Andricus curvator
ATATATATATATATATATATATGGTCATTTCTGAGGGTAGTTTTTGTTAAATTGAAAGGTTGACTAGACTAAAGAGATATATCTTACAATTTGAAGATTTTTTGAGTGAATCGCGTGGGACGGTTTAGGAAGCTGATGATGGTGTAAAAATGAAGCAAGAGTTAAATTTATGGCGCTGGAGAGGCTGTACGTTCGCTTTCAAAAGCGAGATGAATCTGGTAGGGAGAGTCAAAACAGAGCGTTGCTATTCCCTCTGCTTAAATAATTCATAAGCAATACCGTCCTGTGGTCACGTCTCGGCTTCTCTCCTGATTGGCTCGAATTTACGATCCATTGTCGTCTGATTGGCCACGCTTGTGCGACGAATGGTCCTACCATAAGAAAAGTACTTTATCGCCAAAAGCACTGGCGTGTCAAGATATTCTCTCTAGCACACGTGAAATCCTGAAAATGTCTTCGACAATTTTTGTATCCAACTCTTCCCTTTTTATCAAATCTAACTTGCATTTACGTCAGAAGAAGGGTTGGCAAAAATGGTAAGATTTGGGTCCCATTGAGGAATTTTTTGTGATAATATTTTGAAATATTCTCCGACGTGGATTACAAATTAGCTGGAACAGCTAGAATCTAATAAAAGTGGTTTCAGCAACAAAAATGTTGCACAAATCGTAAGATAGGTGTAATACAAAGAAGTTTTTAAAGATACTATTATGAAATGTGTAAAGAAGTTGATTGTGACTTAGCCACAGTGACAAGTTTGACATTATAACGGGTTATCTTCCGGTGGCACGAGACGAGTTTGTCGTGGTATTATGCCTGCAACTGGCTGCAATTTCAGTTCGGTCTGGTGGACCTCGTTGTCCGTGACACTTTGACGCAACTCCGGTTCGAGTAACAGTGTCCAGAGGGCGACTGAACTGGACAGTTATGAGTTGGTTAATTGTTTTGTCATTGTTAGAACATCCTCGTTGTTGCTATTATCATCGTTGTTGTTGATATGTCGTTACGTCAGCAGTTCCTTCAAGTTTTGCGGACGCTGCAGGTTTTATTGGGATATTCATGACCCTAGGCAAATTTTACTCTAGTTGTGTCCTCCTGTTTAGGTTTTCACAACTATGGATACTAAACCATATCTGAAACTAAATCACAGTGTTCTTTGTGCAGCAATTACTATTTTGTATTTTAAAAAAAATTTTAATCAAACAAAGCTACATAATTTGACATTTCCAACCCAAGTTATGCAAAATTGTCAGAATATTAAAACTTTGAATGTTAAAGAATAACAAGAGAGTATTATTTTTTGAAAATATCAATGAATAATCTGAAGTCCAAGAGGTATTTTGAAACATATTAATTTACTTCTATAGACTCTTGTTCTTTTTGTATCTTCATTTTCGATGACAGTGTAAGGTAAATGCACTGGTAATCGTCACTGCATTAGTAATCGTCAGATGACCCAGTATTTTTCGTATAACAAGACTCGCTCTTGCCGCGCATGATAAAAAATGTGATTTTAGGTCAGTTTAAATATACTTGTATTAAATTATTATACTTTTCTCGTTTTAGTACTTGGTTACGTGCCTGACGATAACTAACGCATTTGCATAATTTGAATTTTTATCGTGAATAAAAATTGACTCCAATCAAATATCATGAGAAGTGATCAAAATTGAGTTTTTCTATATCTGCTTTAATCGGTTAAGCCCTTTGTGGAAATAAGAATTGTGTTTTAAATACAATTATAAGCATTTTTAATTTCCAATTTGGCTTAAGGTGACGATTACTAGTGCATTTACCTTATTTTACGAAGGAAAAACACTTGTAAAACTAATTGATGCAACAATAATGACTAATTTCAAGTAGTCCTTTACTGCTTGTATTTTGTTGGGGTTCCTGGTTAAGGAAGTCACCGATAAGAAAGGCTATACGGTTTCATTAAGTCAAGACTGTAAGAAGAGCAGGAAATTGCGAGATCCAGGATTTAAGATTCGGGACTTAACTGCCTAACGACTTTCACGACGATTCACAGATGAGCGATTACATTTCCTATCTTTTGTTGCGGTTAACGCACGATTCCAAGAAGTCTAAAGAAAAAACCAAGGGCGCTTTCTTGATTGAATTGATTCAATATTGTGTAAATCAAACTCTTTTTGTAGGAAATCTACGATTAGACCATGACAAAATTTTCAGTGGACGGATGAAAGTATGAAAGAAAGTTTCAACCAAATTTATAATTTTTCAAAGTTTAGTTTATTGGAACGCTTATATTCCTTTAAATATAAATGAAGTTTTATTGAATAAAATACTTGATCCAAACATAAAGTAATTTGTAATAATGTCGAGGGCCTTGATGATAATTTTTTAAGGATTTTAGTGCGAACATATGTAGTAATCATTGCAATTCGTGAAAGGGGTCTACCGTTCGCGGTTATAATGCTTGTTATGACCATTTGAAACAAATGGAGTATTGAAACTTCACTGGTTGCTGCAGAATCACTCCTCGACATTACTGAGTGCTGCTCTTATGGTATTGAATTCCAAAGTTTATATCGTAAATTCAAATCTTCTCGTGAAAATAAATTTGACGTTTAAACGTGGTTTCTTCAACTTTTAGTTCCTACAAAGAGAATCTTAGTTCATTAATAATGATATGGCATTTGTTGTAAGGATTTTATCTCGTGAAAGAAGATACACTATCGACTTTCGGTAAAGTAATGAAGTACATTCTAGCTCGGCAGTCCACTTTTATTAGGTTTTACATCTTGGGGGTTGATGGTTCAAGGGGTGCGTTTTGGGGTTGGTCGGTCACTACACAGCTGGCGCGCATATTAAGAGCAATCGCTCAGTCCCCCGTAGTAACTGGTTGCCCGATCTGGCTGTAGATATAATAAATCTGCGTTACTCAATTGCAAAACGGTGCGACACGAGCTGTATCTAGCGTTAAGGTAATTCCACCCTCGAGAACACTCGTTTCACACACGACTTGAACATTATTGTTTTAATTCCAGGGGTGAAAATTCGGTGAAAATTCGAAAAAATATCGAATGAGAGGTGCGGACTAAAAAAACGCATGAGCGAGGGTAACCAGTGGTGAGAATGCAGACGACATGACAAACGAAAAAGTAAAGGGTGGAAAGCAGAGAGAACACGAGGGAAGTAAAATTCCCGAGAAAAGTTTACCAACGTCAAACAGTAATTCGCAATCAGCGCAATCGGGCCTCGGCTCTCGCCCTTTCCACTCATCCCACCATTGCACTTCGTTCTGCAACGATAAACATAGTTACTGGCTCTACTAACACGTCCATGAAGAGAGCGACCATTCAAGAGAGAGCGAAAGAGAAATAGGCACACAAGCTAACCCAGAGGCAGCCATTTTTCCTGTCTGGATGCAACTCGTAAAACTAAACCGAAGCGTATTCCCATCTCTGTCCACTTTCATTATAGCGTTCATTTCGCTGCGAGCGACGCGTTATCTCCAATTAAAAAAACAACGGCTTAAGTTATTTTATTTACTTTCCACGTTTCACCAAACGCTGCTGTCGCCAATGAAAGCTGTCGTCCAGTTGAGGAAAAGAATGAAAGGACGGCTTGAAGGACCTTTAAAAGGATTTTATTTTTCGTTATCTACAACTCTGAAATAGTTTGAACGTAGGAATGAAATGGGCAAGTAATATTATTTTGGTCTCGAATGAAAGCTCAAACGTTATAGCAAGTCTATGACTCGTTGATCGTTGTCTGTACAATATGCCTTATCGATTTTACGCGTCGAGAAAAGGCGAGCAAGTTGGGCATTTTTTAATAACGCTTGTCAAAAATTTTTTTTTGACATTGTCACTGGCATTTGGCGCCAGCCGATATTGCACGAGAACGTCTTAACAGCTGGCATCTGCTGACTCGGCGGATTCTTTTCTAGGGAATAGAGACCCTTTTACAGTGAAAGACGGAGATAAGCAGATACAACTTGAAATGTACACGAGAAAATAAAAAAAGTGTTTTTTCATATTTCACATAAGTTTATAAAAATATTTTAAACGTGCGATTCTGTAAGCAATGCACGAATGTTATCATATATTCTGCAAGAAACATGAACATTTTTCGCAAAATACAATCGAGAGACTCGCGAATACAGAACACCTTTTCCTCTTCCAGCTTCTTTTCTTTTATATTGTTTTCTCTCTCAGGTGTCTATCTTTATGATATGATCCAATATCAGTTTATATGTACCATTGGAACTTAAATTTATTTTGACCACTTGTGCGCCATTAATACTTTAGGTGAACCGAAAATTTGTTCACTCTCTTAAGCACGAAAAAATAAAAGACACAGAAAACTGATATATTGTCGACTATGAAAAAATGCATCGGTGACAAAGGCTCTTGTGTCATAAAGCTCGTCTAAACCTCGCTATACGTCATATATATATATATATATATATATATATATATATATATATATATATACAGCGAGATACTTCAGAAACAATACAAAGCGAATAGAGTAAAGCAAAGTTGAGAAAGAGACGAAAATCAGTTGCTAACTCACATAAACCGGTATTTGCCTTTAATTTTCCAAGGGGATTAATTGGTACTTAAAGAGCGTCATTAACTCTTTGAAAATTAATATTTACCTTTAGGTAATTCAATTAATCGAATAGAGTAACTTGAAACTCTGTACTTATTATTTATTAAATGTTACATTCACAAAGAACTCTTTATAAAGCTCCAAGTAATATTTCGTTTTAATGAAAATTATATTATAAATAATTTTCATGTACCTTTCAAAAATTAATTTTGAAGAGACAAAACGTATAATAATTTGTCGCAAGAAGAAAAAGGTTGAAACTCATTAGAGCGTCATTGGCATGGAAACTGAAAGATATTTTTTCCCTTATTCTCAGTGTTGCGCTTTCATTTTTTCCGTCCTTGGGTCTGGCATGGCGTTGAAATCGTGAATGCGAATAAACCCGTGATATCACGTCTGTAAGGAAGCTGCAAAGAGGGCGGGCAGATTGTTGGCTGTAACGTAACGCGACGACGAAAATATTCCGGTTTGAATTAGGAACACAGATCCCTTCGCCCTTGGTGTTTCCACTCTCGGGTGCCCTGTGGAATAAACATAAAAATTTTACTGTCTACGCCACTGCTTGCATTTTCCACCGGATACGCCGGCTTGCACGACTCGAGCTCATTACTTCGGCATTCCGTCCCTCTACAGGCCGATAAGAGGGAAGATTCAACCCTGATTAAAATTCAAAGCGCGTGCAGGCAGTCGGGAAACAAGTGTCAGGAGAAAAACTAACGCTAGCAGTACCTGAGCGGTGTTTGTGTTTTTGAATTTATCGCGGCAACGCTTCAGATCGTGATATATCAGAAGAAAAATCGTCTTAGTACCGATTTTCATTCAATTTATGGATTTCAAAGCTAAATAGTGTAAAGAATGATATTGTATTAATTACGACAGCTATATTAGTATAGTCCTACTAGAAAGGCTGCACTAATGCTGCAATACTAGAATAACTGTACCTCAATAGGCAAACTAGGATTCTGTGCAATAATTTTTGTGGTTGAAAAAAGAAATGTAATACAACGGACGTACAAGGAAATCTAAACTACAGCACTAGTACGAGAACCTCTGTTAAAGGAAAGTTAAATGAAAGAAATAAAGTCCAACTGATAAACTACAACGTGCTTACTACAATACTTACACTAGAAAAAGAAAACTATGTTTTCTGTACACATTTTTGCGCGAAAACAGAAACTGCAACGTTTGAAATACAACATGCGTGCAAGGAAAGCCAAACTACAAAACTATATCTTTAACATTGGTACTCGAAAACATAAACCAGAACACTTTTATGTCAGCACTAGAAAGCTTTAACTGGAACAGTAGCATAAGATGATCTGTACTACAAAAAATAAATACAGTAAATGAATTTAAACTTACAAAAAGGTTTTTAAAATTACCATGCAAGGACATGCAAACTAGAATATATGTACTGCAAAATTTGTGTTCGAAAATATACACTACGTTGTCTGTACTACAACATACGTAGTAGAAAAGCTCGACCACATCAGTAGTAGAAAAACAGTTGTACTAGAAAATATAAACTACAGTAAAAAATATTTCAATGTTTGAACATCAGTTTCTTCAGAACAGGCAAATTAAAATATCTGTAGTACAACATTTATACTTAAAAAGATAAACTACAACGCTTGTACTACAGCATACTTACTAGAAAATTTAAGCTACAGCAGTAGTAGGAGATTATCTGAATTAAAGAAAGGTAAACTACATTTAATTAATTTCACGTGTTAAACTAAAACGTGTGTACTAAACAATTGTATCAGAACATGCAAATCAAAAGCTGCACTCGAAAATTATTACTGTAGGCTAGATCGGGGCAACACCGACAGGTAAACTTTCATAACTCTATAAATAGTTAACAAGACATGGAATTGCTCCATTTTTTTATTATTTTTAGCCTAAAATTATTATATATCTTATTCCCATACGTATTAATTAAAAGAATGACTTGACAATTCAATTAATTCTGAAATGCTGTATATTATCGGTCTTGCCCCGCTTGTGGGGGCAAGACCGACGACGGTTTTTTTATGATATAGAAATATCCGAGAACATGAAGATTTCATGGTTAGAATCCTTGGTATTTTATGCATTGGAAATGTTATCTTTAAACGTATGCAGCAAGTAGTAAACGTTCTTTTTATTGAAAATAATGATAGCTATGGTATAATCTATTATAGTCATCGACATTCTGAATTACAGGCACAGGTATCTGCCAAATAAGTAAGAATATCTGCTTCACCAACCGTTGAGAAATAAAATAATTCTGTATGTTTAGGACACGTTTTCTTTTGAGGTTAGAGCTTGATCGTATTATCAACCAAATTGATAGTAGATTTACCATCCAAGCATTTGAGGCGTGTAGTATGCGAACCCTTGGCAAATCACTTTGCGGCAAGTCATATTAGCGGCAACTCACATTGTGGCATCTCACATTGCGGCATCTCTCGAAATTCAAATTTTCCCGAATGAGAGATGCGGTAATGCGACTTGCCGCAAATGTGACTTGCCGGGGGTTGCATGATCCGGACCCGCATTTGACAAATATTTTCTTGGTTGCTCTGGCTCCGATGGTGAAGTCTCAGCTATTTTCTGAATTTAATATATTTTGGGCTTGAATTAAGTGTAATTTTCGTAATTGTTTGATGGAATAATGTGTTATCTACTAGAATATTAAATTTTTGTGCTGTAAGTATTTTTATTAATTTTTCAAACTTTAAATTCCTGCTCAAGAGTCTTCCATTCTTTAGTTGTCAAAACAGTTTTCTGCATAATTTTTCTTTTAAAAGTAAATCTTCAAGATTTGAATTTACAGCACCACTTCTTCAATGAAATATATTACTTGATGCAAAAGAGAACACAGAAAAACGCCGATCCTCAAAAGTATCCCGATTCGAGGTTGATTTGAGTTGCATCAAAAATATCTTATTTTGAGAACATAACAAATGAGCTGCAACAAAAATGATCCCACTGTTTTCTGTTTAAAATTATTAAGGAATAACAATGTTATTTGGAAATTCGCTTTTGCCCCGGCGGTTGGTCTTTCCCCGGTCTACCATAACCGCTTCATTAAAACACCTTTTCTATGTCGCTGCTCCAATAAGTTACTTTTTGAACTTATAATTACTACGAACAGCTTTAATATTTATGAAATTAGTCTGATTTTCAATTGGCACATTAAGGAAATTGAGATAATAAAAACGCAGTAGACGGCGGTGATATCAAAAAGGTGAGATCGATGGTTGATAGTCGTAAAGCAGGTAATAAATTATGCTCTTCCACCCATTAAATCGGTATCGGATGGAGTGCAGATTTGCGCATTCACATTTCCCTTTCCATCTTCCCTCTTGGACGGATTCCTTTGAGTCCTCATGACACTTTAGGAGAATGGGTGCATCTAAGTGTCACTCAAGATTTAGCTTTGGAGTCTGCCAGATCGGAGTAAATATCTGCAAGCTACAAGTGGGAGATTTTCCCTCTCTGTTGAGCTCCACCACTAACCCTTCCCCTATTCTCGCGCCCTCCCTACCATTCACCTCATTTTCTCTCTCTCACTCTTTTTCTCTTTCTACTCCACTCTATTTTCATCCCTCTTTTTTTTTCCTCGTTTCCTCTCATTCGTTCTGCTTTTGTTTCATCTTTTCATTCCGCTCGCCCGTTAGGATATGTTAAGTATCGAATAGCTCTGTCCAACGCGCAATGATAGCACAAGAAGAAGCAAACTTTTGACTGACACTTTTCCAGGCTCTTCGCCTATAGACGTTTCTTAAGACTTTCTACTTTTTTCCTCCTTCAGTCACGCGCGCAAACATATTACGGAAATGGAAGACGAACCTACCTCGAAGACCGCGAGCCGCAGTTCGCGAAGGAATCACGGCCCGTAACTCCGCATGTTTATGTACGAGCCTTCGGGCACCGAGCGTCGCGAGGCAGCAAACATGAGACTTGAAACTTCATATATACGCGAGACACGAATGCGATATTACTTACATTCTAAGGAAAAGTAATTCCAGGGTAAAGTTTTATCACAACGTGCTTCCAGTGTCGACATTATATTGCCATTTTCTCCGCTGCTCTTCGGCAAACGTTTACGGTGCACAGCAGGCGACCCTTCAACTTTTAACGCTGCATATTAATTTTTTTATTTCTAGAGTTTTACTTTGAATTGTGACGACACAGGTGTGTTGTCTTCTTTTACTACTGCAATTTTGAATGCTGTAGATAATGCGCCAGTCTATTCTCCGTTTATATTCTCTCTTAAAGAATCTTATTTGCTGTGCAATATTTTTATTTTATCGCCTCTTTTGTGCCGTGGAATTGGATAAGTTCGAACTGTTGGCATGCGTGTAAAAAATTTCAGATTTGCACCCTCAAACCTGATTAAAATTATATTTTACTGACATTTGTAAGTAATTCAATTTACCTAGACTGAAAATTGAATTTGTTTAATTTTCAGTGAATGTATACACTATAAAAATAATTAAACAAAACATGTAGATGGAAAAACGATAGCACTCGGGGAAATGTGATCTGGAACGAAAAATGCAGGAGGTTGGGTATGCGAGTGGGAAAAATAACAGGCATTACAGAGAGAAATCGCGCGGTTCAAAACCATTTTCCCAAACATAACCTAGTTACCCGATATCTCGCGAAATGATCGGCCGCTGACACCGGGCCACCGATGAGACGACGCGACGATAGAAATTCAATCTGGTTGGCACGCCTCGAAATTGAGGGAACTCCTAGCCTTCGGTGATTCAAGGCTCGGGTAAAGGAATCTTGACTTCGGAGACCGCTTGAAAAGGTAATTCTCAGAGCGACTCTTCGCTCCCGATCGAACCGAGCTCGAATCAGATCGGTTTCGCTTAAAGCTTCTCCAAGTACCTCCTCCAGGATTCCAAGGACGGGAAACGAGCTCAAGCCCAGACTCCAGCTAATACCACCCAAATTCCACCTGAAACGGTTAAATCTGAACCATCGCATGAATGTATCGAGAATTTTAGTTTAAGAATTTTTATCAAAATCGTTTTACCCAGTAGGAACACTTGCATTTTAAATTGTTAGACAATTTTCCGCGTTCAATGGCAACGTGAGAAATATTGAATTCTTTTGGATCCTGTTTTTGACCTCGCGTTTTGAATTCTTATAGCGGTAGAATTTATCTCTCAAATTGAATACCTTTCTATACCTAGCGGCGAAAATATTTTCGTGAATACTTTTGGATTTTTTTAGAAAACAAACTAACAACCTCCTGGCAATGCATCTATACTCCAATCCGAGATATCTTTTGACACCCACAGTTTGCGCTGCAGACCCCCTCCCACTACATGTTTACTGCGATCAGTTACCTCTAGGCTGCCCCCCACCCCCCTGATCAATCGAATCGATTTGTTGATACGACACGGATTTCCGATCCGGTAAGCGGATGCCTCTTCTATGGTTCAGGGGGCTTTTTGTAATCCCCCAAAGAATGGACTACACGAAAGCGATAACGGATTATGTGAGGATGATAACGGGTGCAGGTGTGGGCGAGAGCTGCCAACTGTCTTTATAAACGGTATCGATCTAACGAGTATTTAAGAACACTCCACCTCGCTCGCTCTCCATGTATTGCCCCCGATGATTGATGCAAGTTCGGTGCCTAGTCAGCTTATGTCAATTCCGCACTGTTAGAAAATTCTGTAGCGATTTTATTATAAAGTTAATGGAAATAATGTGCATATATACGAAAAGTAAATTTACTATAAAACATTTACTAAATTTACTATACATGTTTGGTACTCTAAATTATGGAAAAAGAAGATATTTTCTTGTTTGCTAAGGCTAAAGTTCAAAGTTATTCTTTCATTTGTTTGACTATTGTGCTACTAAATAATAAAATCAGATGAAATTACCAGTAAAGAAAATTATATATTATATTTCAATGATAAACCTTGCTCAATGCATAAATGATAAAATTTGGAAATTAAATTGGGCCATTATACGTCAAATATAGCAGAATTTGCCAGCGATCGTTGGATTTTAATTAATAATTTATTTTATTTGTAACCTAATATTAAATAGTCTAATTTTATTTGCAATGTGTCTCTTTATATAGACGTATAGTTTCCCCAAGTTTCATTAAAATCCAACGATCTCCTGCAAATCCTGATATACCTAAAAATTACTGATGCAGCTTTTATTGCACATGTGTTGGAATAGGAGATTACTAATCCAATAATGTGAATTTGATATACTTTTTACAGTGAAAATGTCGTAAAATAACAAAAATTATTGAAGGTGAGATTTCCATTACACAAAAATTTATAATTGACACTACGCACCCAAATTTTGTAATCATATTGTAAAAAACGCATAAATATGGGGCATGATACCATAAAAACAATTCTAATTTGTATAGTATGGTCAGTTAAGTTTCAGCTATAATTTATGGTATGATTTACGTCGTCATGTTGGACTCGCCAGTGAATATATATTTTTTGGGAAATGTTTCGTTTCAATGATCAGAAACAAAAACATTGAAAGATGTACTGTTGTGATGTCAGTAATATAGTACGTAAATCAGTGTAATCAGCAATTTAATAACGCACTTTAGTGTGTACTACACTTTTGATTTTTTTAAGCTTGGCAAAAAGCTTGTAAAATAATCCGGAAACATTTTATGGCCTATTTGGTTATAGATAGTCATGATAAAATGCAGGAAATCACTGTCGGCGGCACACCCAATATTCTCTATAAATATTGTGATTTTCCATAAAAACAATACTGTGTCGCCTGTAGAACGAGACCAAGGGAGGAAGAGCGAACCTTTAGTAAAAAAAAACAGGTTTACATTCTTGAAAATATATAATAAACGAAATTAAAATAAAGGAGATGCTACTGGGTCAGCCTACAGTAGTAAGTCTATTAGTTGTTCAAGTAGAAAGTGAAGGTCCATATCAGACGTTGAAGTAGTAATATAATGTGATAGACAGCCATGTGTTCTATCATAGGGTATTTTAAGTAGTGTTAAGAAGTCATAGACAGACAGTTGCGGGACTGCGAGACTAATTTTAAGTAGTAAAGTGATGTTATTGTCAGCCAGCGGTGTACAGTTTTTTTCTGATTTGGAACTTTTCTTATCGTATTATCTAAAATAGTAGAAAATCAAGGATAATAATCAAGGATAAATATTAAATTAACCCATTTCTTTTAATAATTGTAAATATTCCTTGTAATCGAAGGATTTTTTATTAGCAATAGCAATTTTAGACTACATAACAAAAAATTTATCAAGATTGTATATCTTCTTTTGAAGTTAATGTTTTTTATTTAAAATCACCGATTTCCGGTGAAGAGTATTAACATAACCTAAAATTGTTAGAAAACTGTGAGTCTTCTATGAAACATAATTTTTACATTCTGATCATTATGAGAAGGTATTAGTTTAATGTAAAAACTGAGTATGATGGGTTTCTTTAAATCTCCGCGGTTCGAGACCCCCTGAATCCAAAAAAAAACAGGTTTTACGATGGTGTCTGTCTGTCGTCGTTGAGGTCTTCATACCAGATAACTTTTGAAAGTATAATCGGACTAGGTTGAATTTTGGCACACGTTTTTAGGGAACAAAAAGAAAGATCGAGTTCGTTAACCAGTATTTTTTAACCAACGGTTCTGGTTTTAACCGCAAAAAAAATAAAAAATAAAAAATCCCATTTTGCAGTCAAACCGTGAAAGATACGAAAAAAGATCATTCAGCAAAAATTGCGCACCCGAAAAAGATCTACAAATTTTTTATCAATTATTTTTTTTGATAAGACGCGTAGTTTTTGTGTTATTCGCAAATAAAAAACCTTAAAAATAAAAAAAAATAAACAATTTTAGGACAGCGGGCACAGGCTACACAAAAATATAAACAGACAAATGTCTTTTCGGTGAAAAAGAGCTTCAAATTTATTATAAATAATTTTCTTAAAGGATGCGTAATTTTTTATTTATTCGTGGAAAATAACATTAAAAATAAAAAATAATTTTTTTTACAAAAGGACACAAGGTTCGAAAATAAATTAGGAGACAAAATTTGTACACCCCAAAAAGAAGTACAAATTTCTAATTTATCATTTTTTAATAGGATGCGTAGTTTTTGTTTGAATCGTAAAAATAACATTAAAAATTAACAAATTAAATTTTTGGAACAGCGACACAAGGTTCGAAAAAAAAGTTGTTCAACCAAAAAAGATCTACAAATTTGTTTTAAATTTTTGTCATAAAAATTCGTTTAAAATGAAAAAATACTTTTTTGACAAATAACACAAGCTAGAAAAAAATTGAATCATCAATGAAGAAAAATGAATAACAAAAAGTTGATTTAACAAAATTTTCCGCTTTAATAATGTCTAAAAATTGGGTTGAAACCACTTTACGCTAGGATGTGTATTTTTTGTTTAAATCGCAAAAATAGCATTGAAAATAAAACAAAGTAAATTTATGGAATAATGGCACAATATGCAATCAAATGCTAAATAAGAAAATTGTTTTTGTTTTTATAAAATGTAAATTTATTTAAATGATACATTTTTCAGGGTAGCTGAGAATAAAAATTAATACAAAATAAAGAACAAATATTAAAGTAATCATTAAAAATATAATTTGTACTTTATTCTGCAAAATCGGAATAAGCATTCCCGGAACGATGTAGATAAATAAATATAAAATGCATTTGATATATATGTAGTGACTGAAATAAAATATAGGGGCACCACGTAAGCCTGCGAGCGACCGCTGGGCCCTAGCAAGGGCAGTCTTGATCCGACGTCCCTGCGACATGTATCTAATCGTTAATAAACATCTTTTACTTGTACGCCCGAATATTCATTGTCATCCAAAATCTCCTTCATATATATCGAATTTCGATGCATAGAAAAGTTTGGATTTTAGACAAAATCGAGTGCGAAGCACGAGATACGTGATGAGAATGTGTTTTTAATTTCAAAGGAGCTTTAACAAAAGAGAATTCACAATCACCAAATTACAGTTTGTTGTCGATGCTTTGACCTTTAATTTTTTAAGGTCTGTGCACAAATGTGGGGGAAGTATAAAGACCGAGCGCTTAGCGCGAGGCAAATACATTATCGGGCAGATTTTTTTTTCTTAAATTTTCATTTTAAAATACCAATTTTTTGTGTAACACGCTAACATAACCTAAAATTATTGAAATTTGTGAATCTTTTTTGAAATATAATTTTTGTTATTAAAGCCCGGTAAGAAAGAATCGATGAGAAAATTCTAATCGTCGTGAAGAGTTATTGAATCCGCAATCCTAATTGGCCATTTCCGATAACAACTGATTCACTACGATTTTAAATTTAACATTTTATTTATTAACCATCTTTTCAACGGCTATGTCATATATTTGTTCTGAATGAAAATATGTAACAAAATTGGACAGTCTGATATATAATTTCTTTCACTCCCTTGCTGATTTACAGTGTTTAAATTTTGAGTGAAATATGGAAGCATAACCTCAAAATTTTCGATTCGATCAAAAAATGTCGAAAAGGAATGAAAACATTTCTATTCAATCGGAGTTTTCACATTTACGATGTCCGAACCGAAGGTAGCAAATTAAAATCATTTAAACTTTGATGTCCGATTCAAACGCGTCATTTCGATTTAGAGGATGATTGTCCAATCCACTTTCTTAGAAGAAATCGATTCACTGAAGCAATCGTTCCTTATTTCTTGGGAAATACCAGTTTCCGACGAAATACAGTAACATAATTAAAAATTTATATAGGATTCAAGATCTTGTTCAAATTATAATGATTTTTATTTCAAAATACTAATTTTTTGTATAAGACGTTTTAACGTAACCTAAAATGCTTACAAAATTATGAACCTTCAAAATGTAATGATTTTTGTCTGTTTTTGATATCCTGTCGAAAATTTTAATATAACCTGAAACAGTTCCAAAATTGTAAATCTTGTTTTAACTATAATAATTTTTGGTTTAAAACACCAATTTCTGGTGCAAAACGTTAACGTAACGCAACATTATCAAAAGTTGTGAGTTTTCTTTAAAATATAATTTTTTGTTATAAAAAATACCAATTTCCGCGGAAAAACACTAACATAATCCAAAATTGTGAAGATCCTGAATCTTGTTCACATTACAATGATTTTTGTTTTGAAATATCAATTTTGGTATAAAACGCTGCAACGGTAAAAACCCTAACAAAACTTTATTATTTTGCATTAAAATTCTTTTCAAAAAATACTCATTTCCAGCGAAAAGCCCTATCTAGAACATGTATAATAATCACAATAATTTATTAGATAATGTAAAAGTTTTAATTTAACTGCGCAATAGTATTAAAAAGCATAAATGTTTATCAATTCGTATGAGGTTTTCTATGATTTTTCGAAATATCAATTTCAAGATATAAAATAACTTCAAGTAATATAAGGTCAATCAAGTTTTCAACAAAAATGATTCTGATATTTTCGAGATATATAGGTGTCCCACCACCTATACAACCCCTTGTACTATGTAATAGTGCACAAAAAAATAAACAAAGAAGTCCTCTAGCAATAAGTTGTGCAAAAATTATTTTGGGCACAAAAAAGCTTCAAAAATTGGCCTAATCAACCAATGAGGAGCGAACTTTAGCGAGCACTTGTATGCACACACTATCTTAACGCTTGGGGTACGTACAAGTGGTCGCCAAAGCTCGAAGCTCGCTCCTCATTGGTTGATTAGTCCCAACTTTGAAGAATTTTGTGTCCAAACTAAGCTTCGCACAACTTATTGCTAGAGGACTTTTTTGTTTATTTTCTTGTGCACTATCACATAGTACCAGGGGTTGTATAGGTGGTGGGACACCCTGTATATATCGCTACAACATTTTTATTTAAATCGGATTTTTAATCATAAAATATCACATAATATCTTTACAATCAGGTATTGTAGTTTTTAATCCCGGATATTTCTAAAGATTCGTTCTTTCATGAAAAAAATCTATAAAGTATTTTCAATACATCTTGTAATTTTAAATATAAAAGATAAATTTTGGATTTCAATTAAACCTGCATAATTTACAAAATCATAAAAGTTTTCAGAACAAAGGGAATGTTTGTAAATATAAACGAAGTTCTTTTTAAGCAATAAAGAAAAGATACTGTAAATGAAAATCATTAATTTTGAAAGCATTCTCGTGCATCAAGATGACGCGAGGCTCATTATATTATATAATTAAAGGCACATGGAGGGAAGAGGCTTTTGCAGCAAGGTTTTAGGTGCACATCGAAAACAGCGAGATGCGGTTTCGTTTTAGCGTCGAAGTACTCTCTTCGACTAAAGCGAAGAAACTTTTTCCCGGTAGCTCATTGGTCGATGGATCGCTCTTAAAAGGTTTTCTTTACTTAAACCTCCGATGCGTGTCGCGCTGAGTGTTGAGAACCAGTTTCAAGTTAGTTCCAGGCAAGCTCTTTCTCTCTCGCTCTGTTGGAACACGTAGCTTCCGGCTGAAGCCACGAACGTGGTAATGACAAGCAAGAACCTCACAGTTGCCCCACCCCATCGTCTGCAGACCACCCTCGCCCCCAACACCGCGTTTGCATAATCCCCCTCGGCAAAGTTCACACCGGTCGCTCGCACGTCGCGGACGATAGCGCCCGTCAAGCTTTCAGCGTCGACGGAAAGCAAGAATGTTTTTAAAATTTCCTTCCCTCTCGCTTTTAATCCAAAGATCATATCCGAATGGAACGGTTAAGGAAACGAATTCCGCGCTTTTTCTTCTCGGGCAGCGACTTGCAGACGCTGGAGCGATGATGAAAGTGAGAAATATGGGAATGAGGAGACAGAAATCATAAATCAGGAATTAAGATTCTTTCTCTTATGGAAACGATAAGACTCGAGGCAACAAGGGTCTTAAGTTCGACGCCACCATGCAATAAATGTCTATTTGCTGACAGCGCTGCACAGTGGTCTAAAGTGAGAAAGTTCGTGACAAAATCATACAACTTCTTATAGGAATGGCCTGGAGGGATGAATATTTTTGGAATTTAGAGACGAATAACTACAGAATGGAGTCAAAATACGGAGAATCTTAAATATATATATATATATATATATATATATATATATATATTTTCGACCTTGAAAATCTAGGTTGTTGACATTTTTTCTAAATTCATAATATTGAATACCATATGCGCTCAGATATTATATTTGAAGTGATCCAGACTGTAAATTAGTGTAGAACTTCCTGTTTCTAAGAAAGTAACAACGGAATGTGCTATGTTGAATTGAATTTGCTATGATCCAAAATGGAGGACCAAAATTCTAACACTGAAAATTACTAAACGCGGATTTTACAGGTCACTGATTTAGGATCCAAAGTTAAAATGTCGATATTCAAAATATCAGATACAATATGGCGCACCAAATTGTAAAACAAAGCCGATAAGACTGAAAATTACTACACGGATGTTTTTCCGATCACTGATTTCGAATCCAAGATTGAAATGTCAACATGACTGATCCAATATGGTGGAGCAAAATTGTAAAAATAAAAGAAATTTGTTTCAAAATGGTTTGAAAGACACCCAAGTAGCAATTTTAAATAAAATTGGTTTTATTTTTACAATGCTGTTCCGCGATATTGGATCCGCCAGTTTAAATTTACATTTTGACTTCAGATTCGAAATGACAACATTAACCTAGATTTTCAAGGTCAAACATATTTATTTAAAGCTTCTGCGTAATGTCGATTGAGTGTGATAACGGGGTTAGTGTGATAAAGAGAAAATTTGGAATAAAAAACAAATTATTTATTAACTTTTTTATTGCAACATAATGATTATATCTTTTATTATTTCTAGTGAAAAGGTAGCTGCGATTAGTTATTCTTCAATAAATTATTTTTTTAAAACTGAGATGCTTTTCAAAAACTCCAATTCGTAATTGTTTTAGCTGGTCTTCTGAGTTTAATTTTTCCTACATAAAGCACCTTTCGTTGAATTTTATTTTAGGAATAAAGAAAGATATTATATTTTCCTTGAATATCCGTTGTTTTGTTTTTAAAGTTTACACTATTATTATTATTGATGATATATTATGCCAGAATAATTATAAATCAGACGAAGGGTTAAGTGTGATATATGTTTTTTCTTTTTCTTTTTCATTGTGAAGTATGAAAACCTGTCAACATTTCGAGGTTATTTGGAGAGGTTAATGAACCTCATTTTTCAAATAAAATTGTAAGCAGATTATAATAATTTGAACCTTCATTCCAAATTCAAATTTAAAAAAATTTATTTTCAATAATATTCTTATAAATTACAAAAAAACTGAAAGCAAACATACATTATAAAAATGAGTAGATGTTTAATTTACATTTACGAAAGTTCAATGTTATTAAATTTATATTTTAGTGGATTTTTTCACACATATCACACTTACTCGTAATGACGGAAAATCTGAAATCGTCGAATCACTACAAAAGAAGATTAAAAATATTTCTTCAGGCAAGTTTCTGTTGATTAAAGAAGTTGACGATTAGAAGCAGAACGTCCAAAGATAATTTTGGCCAAATTTTAAATTAAAATATGTTTAAATATTTCAAGCATAATTAATCAAAGTATAACTTTGTAATTTCCTATCACACTTGCTGCTATCGACTTTTTTTCAATTGGAATGTTAATTTGTTTAATTATATAGTCAAATTTGATGAAATTATGTGAACATAACAATTTTTAATACTTTCTTTCTATGGAAAACTCGCTTTTTCGAATACACTTATCGTAATGCTTATCGCAATGCATTCGAAAAAGCGAGTTTTACATTGAAAATAAGTGTTAACATTCTTATAGTTACGCAATTTTATAACAAAATATGAAATAATACAGGAGCAAATAGTAAAATATAAATAAGTCTTTTCTTAAATTGCCGTGCATTAATAGTTCTATATTTGAATTCCGAAACAAGGTCGACATGTTAAGAAAAATAAATAGGTTTGAGAATTATTTGAATATCCGACATAGAAGAGAATTATTTTTACGTATGACTCAAAAGTTTGTTGAGTCCTTTTCCAGGTTGTTTATGTTATTTATTTCGATGATAGAAATAATTGCGCCAACCTTTTTCGACTTAGTACTGCATAATCGTGATTTATTAGGTTTGAAAGATACGTAACCTTCAAAAGTAATTTTAAGAAATGCTTTTGTCAAAAAATAAGAATTAAGTTAAATTTAGAAGCAGCTTAAAAGTCAGCCATGATGAGACCGATCGATTAAGAAACAATTCAGTAGTTTAATCAAGAAGTTAACTAAGAAGCTAACTAAGATATTTTATTTATAAATTCTCTAAGTTACATTATCTACGAGAAATTGCTTCAGCTTTTGAAAAGACTTAGTACTTAGTCGAAACATGTAGGTATAATCATTTCTATCATCGAAATAAGTAACATCAAAAAAAGTAACTCCGATTAGATTAACAGTGTAGAAAATTTCATTTATGTGACTTGGTTGAAGAGTCACAATTAAAATACAATAATCGGCGACAATTAGACTATTTTGTCATTAAATAAGATGTATCGTTTTTGAATGCAGCGTTGGCAACCTGGTATGATGTGTCTACACCCATTTGCAATTTGGAGGATATGTTCACGATGTACGAAGCCGATCGATTTAACAGTGAACGGGCTATAGAGGAGATAGTTTTGTGCATTTACATAGTTAATTATCCAAAATAAAGAATTGTGACCATTGTTTCCTTTTTTTAAAAAGTTTTGATTCTTCAGAAATGACATTAAAAAAAGACGCTTACAATGAAATTTTAGGTTAGTAGTTCGAGGGAACAAAATGTTGAAAATCGAAAATAATGCTAAACAGAGCAGTAGCTTATTAGGACCTCGAAAAAATATAAATAATTTTGAGCTGATTGATATATGGCTTCTTATAATCACAATTTCGTTATTTTCCTAAATAACGATTTTTATAAATGTTTGCAGAAGTAAAAATAGTTTAACCGAAATTCGGCAGATTTTTGTATACAAAGTCCTATTTTTTAAACTAAAACTTAGGTATTCAACTGCTCTGAGTCCTGAAATCACATAAGTTTTTAAAGACTGATTCATAATTTTCACACATGTTTCAAATTCAATAAAATGAAGCTAGAGTACCTCGTTTATACATAAAGAAATATAACTTTTGTGTCACTAAAGAAAATGCTTAAGTACACTCAGGGAAATGTCCCCTTGTGTCAAAGGATGATTTTTTGACATAAATGGCATTTTTTCTTAAATTTAAGGTTAAGAGAATTTTTACTTGTCTCAAACAGAATTTTTTCGCAGCAAACATTATCCTTTTTCGTTAAGCCATTTCGAGTCCGGCTAATACTGGGATGGGTATCCGTTCATGAGATATGCGTAGGTCCTGTTTTCGCTGCTTTTCTACAATATCGAGTGAGATGTTTGACGCCGAGGATGACTGTGTACACGCGATGATATCGAGTATCTATACTCAAACTCGGAAAATCGGGTGTACTCGGGAATTAGGTTTTCTGCAGTTGTCCTCTGCCCTGGCGAAACGTGCTAGCAAATGCAAGTACTTCTAATAAAAGTCGGATGAAGCCGTGGATTATCACAGGGCGTGATAGTGATTTATAGAACCATATATATGGCAACAAAAGATACTCATACTAAGGGACCTAAATGACCTTAGCTGATGACTGTCGCGGCGTGGACTTACGTCTTACGCCCTCGATTTCGCCGGGGATTTTAAAAAAAGGTAAAGTACACTAGGTTCTTAAATTTCCGTCTATATATTTAACTCTTGCTGGATAAAATTTCGAATCCAAGTAAAATACCTCGGGTTCGATACTGTTTCAGGTTCATGAAGATATTGGCTCAAATGCCCGAGCGATTTCGCCCGAAAATTTACACCCAAGCTGCTTTGGGAATTCACCGGTTTTTCGCGGTTGTTTCTCGCCGAGCGTGCGAAAAAAGAAAAGAGAAAGGGAGTGGAGTGAGGTTTTAGCTTTTTAGACACGTAGAACGTAAGGCGCGGTTACAACCCGTCGGGGTTTCTCGACTTGTGCGCGGATTGGGGGGAGGGTGCAAAGAGGCGCGGTTATAGGAAGGAGGAAACTAAGAGAGTTTTCGGTTAGCCGACTCTCACTGTTTTCCTCTTCTCGGCAAACTTCCCTTGTGTCTCCATTTCATTTGTCGAGAGTAAGTATTCAAGCGCATCCTTTTTGTTGCGCGGTAATGAATTGTAATGGGAGTTCCATCTGGGAAAACAGTTTGCTGCGAATATCGCCTTACGGTGCTCATAGGTGTGCTGTGCTTGTTACTACATGCTTGTGGCAAGATTTAAAGCCAGCGCGTTCTTGTAATTACGGGAAAATGTACAATACGTGGAAAATTCATACTCCACTGAAGATTTATTAGTCGAAGGGTAGTCGCTAGTCGTTTTTCAAAATTCTCCTGCCTCAATGGAGACCTGCTTTCATACACGAGAAATTCATTTCTAAAGCTCACTGGCAGGGATTCTATTTCTGATGTGGTTTCATGTAGAAGTTGAGGGTTTAGTAACCAGTTTTTTAATTTTACATTTCACTTTTTCTGTTCCAGATCGACCCAAAGGTAGCATTTCCAAGGAGGACACATCCAAAGGTGAGTCTTTCAAAATTAGACCAGATTTAGTTTAAAAAAAGGTCGCCTTATTATTTTTATTTGAAAGTTTGAAAAAATTGGTTTCAAAATTAATATCTGTTCTACCAATTTTAGACATTGCCTAATTGAACGTTTACTAGAGTAATTTAAGTAACAGTCTGGCTCATTTGCCAAAAAGGGGTGTCGAATAGGTGATTGGTGTGTTAAATTGTACGCCCTCAATTTAAGAGCAATCAGCCCTAATTCACTGTCAAAACCCAGAATGATATCCGCGCTCCACACGTATAGTTAAATAGTTGCTAAGCTGTGTCTGTTAACTGCAGAAGCGATAAAAAATGGAGAGCCAGAAAGGAAGAGAGAGAAATTTGCGCGGCTTGATAATATAAATGCCAAGCACGCGAATTACTGTAGAGTGACTGAATTGCGCTAATTTTAATTGTACCCTTTCTCCTCGCTCTCTTTTTCTTCGTCTCTCTCTTTCTCACCGGCGATCGTTCATCCCTCACTTTCTCGCGTACCACGAAAGCTCTTTTCAGTCACCTCTTTTCCCCCTTCGAATCCTATACCTACAACCGCCCAACGTTTTCACCTTTTGTGTCGCGTAATGGCGAAATGCTAGATCGCATACTTTACACGATGTTCCTGCGAAGTGGAATTTGGTCGAGTCAAGTTAAATCATTTTAGAATTTAATTTATACTCCTATTCAATCCCGCTTAAGGCCGCTTGGTTTCCATTTCTCGAATTCTCTTCACGGAGAAGTTCTTTGGATTTACTTTCGTCATTCATTTATTTTAAATTGAAGTGCAGTAGATGCAGGATATAGAGCTCACAATATTTTTATTTGACCTGATTCTGTAATCATTCTTGGGTTATTTTAAAATTGAATTCGAGTATTGAATAAAATTTCCATTGTTTGGCGAAGGTACTCGAAAAAGGAACCTCTAGATTTACTCCCGGTTGTCGTAGGTCAGGGAAAAGCTGGAAATCAGGGAAAAAGTCAGGGATTTTTATTGGTCAGGGAAAATCAGGGAAAATTCTGAGATTTAAAAAAACATCTTGTAAAGTCAGGGAATTTCTATACGAGGCATTTTAAATATCTGTTAAGGATAATAAATATGGAATTTGAACTTCAACCTTCTTTTCTCTGTTTATAAAACATGCTATCTTAAAAATGTTACAAAAGTCAAATTCTGGTCTTTGAATATTAGTGATGAGGAAAAGTGAAAAATTTTTCAGGGAAAAATTAGGGAATTTTAAAAATGAAGTCTTGTGGCCACCCTTAATAATATTCTTGTAAGTGATTAATTGGCCTTGAATTTCCATTTATATTTCTTTTTTTGCAGTTTCTTCTTCCTGACGATTATATTTTTAGTTAAAAACTGGAATCTTTGGTGGCAAATTCAAGATTTTATTATAAAGTTATCCTCTTTGGTTGAACATGCAACTGTTTCGTTGATTCATGATTTTATTTGAAAATTCATCTCTTTGGTTGAAAATGCATTTCGGTTGGTTGTAAATTAATTTTTTTAACTGAAAATTTAATAACCCATTTTCAGTAAAAAGTTTATCTTTTCTGGTGAAAAACTAATCTTCTTGGTTTGAAATTTCTTCTTTGAGGGCTGAAATTGCAACTGTTTGGTTAATAATCAACTTTTATGTTAAAAAATCACATTTTGGGTTGAAAATTCCACTTCTTTGCAGACAATTCATCTTTTTGGTAGGTAATTTGACTATTTTGTTCAACATTATTTTTTTCATAAACTTTTAATTTTTTAATTAAAAATATACCTTTTCCATTTGTTTTTAAATGGATCTTTTTCAGTTGAAAATTTACGTATTTTAACGAAAATTTACCTTTTTCGTTAGGAAATTGATGTTCTTGGTTAAAAATTCATCTTTCCGGTTTTTAAATTTATCTCTTCTGGTAGGAATAAAGTTTTTTCAATTAAAAATGCAACTATTACATTTTTGTTGAGAATTCATATTTTCAGGTTAAAAATTCCGCTATTACACTGAGAAAAATGGATTATACGAACTGGATAATAGAATGAAAGAATAATACGCCGTATAGAAAAGTATGTTAGCGCGTATAATCTATAATATTTTTCTAATATATGAAGATGTTACCAAATATAATCTCTAGATGTTAAATTCTTATAATCTTCAGGCATTAAATTGTAACATCTCAGATTTTAAAATATCCAGGCGTCTGTGTAGTCGCAGATGGTACGTCGCATCGTGGCGCGTGTCATATAGTATCCGTTCGCATTAAAACAAGTAATAATTAAGATATAAAATGATTATTAGTGCTACATCACACCTGATTTATATTTAGAAAATGGGTAAGTTTATATTCCTTTTCATTACACATCACTGCCACTTGTACAAGTAAAGAAACTCAGTCTCCTTCACTTTCGTTTTTGTAGTCTTATGATAGCCACTTTCCTGCTTATTGTGTGTTTAAAAAATTGAAATTTGTTTTCAGTTCTACTTTCAAGCTCGTCCATCAAATTTTGGTATAGGTTTATAAATACGTTTGCAAAAATTATTATATATATTTGAGGTTATCTAATGGACCAGGATTCTAATATGGATGTTAGATTTTAAAATCTTGGATTATAGATTTTATTATCTCAGATTATAAAGTTTAATAATCCAAGATATTATCCTGTAATATCTATTTCTTAATATCTATAGATTGTAGTTCTAACAATCTGACGCGGTCCCATAGTTAGTAGTCCAAGATTATAGCCGGTAACATATTTTTTATTACCGGGTATAATCCATTTTTCTCAGTGTATATTATATTGGCCCAAAATAAATGGCTGTTTTGATTTTTACGGGCGCCGGCAAATACTTACAGCCTAGCCAAAAAAATATATCTATTTTTAATCGAGTCATTTTTAAGTCCTCAGAAATTTTAAAAAGATTCTTGTAAAAGTAATGTTTAAGTGACAAAAAGATGAATCTTTCCTAAGGATTCATTCTTCATTCTTTGTTGCAAATTAGTAATTACTGTTTTTATTGCGCTTGTCTGCCTACATACCGTTTTCTTGGGTCAGTTTGTATTTCGAGTTTCCAACGGGATTCGACTCGGCAGTTTACTTCATTCGTCATGAAGTATTTATCTTTTAACCTACGGTCGAACTTACAGTAAAATTATCAGTTTTCCTCATTTTTCGAAATAATGTTTTTATGGTAAATTCGTTTACCACTTGCATTTTTCTGTTCCCATTTCATTCGCTAAGGTTTAAGAATATTCTGTACAAATTTCACTTTACACATTAATCTAAGCATACAATAAGTCGGCAAATATTGCGATTTTAGCAGAATCCTGCTTTTTGAAAAATTTTTACATAATATTTCTGAAATGCGAAAAGTTGACAAAGTCCATTCTGAAATCTATTAAACAAATAATTCCCAGATTGAATAAATTGTTTCATAATTTCTTATGCAAAATTAAACTTGAAAAAGAAGTTCGACGCCTCCATTCAATATGAGTCTTATGTGCTGACAGCGCTCTGTATGAGACTATTCCCTATGCTTATACACAGCGCACAGTCTCATACACGGCGCTGTCAGCAGATAGACTCATATTGAATGGGGGCGTCGAGTTGTATTTTTACGTGTTAAACTCCATAAGAGGAACAATTGCTTTCCGAGGGCTACAAAATGACTACAAAAAAAAGTATTATTTTTTTGGTTACACTATACATATTTGCTGACGCCTGTGAAAATCCAAACACCCACTTATTTTTTACCGTTCTATGAAATATAGATAACAGTAATGAAGTTTTTAAAAAAAATTTTTGGAAAGTTTTTCAACAGCTGGCGTGCGACGGCGAGGGAGAAACGTATTGTGACTTTAAAGTTTAAGAAATAAGATGCTAAATTGCATTGGTTAAAAACAACCGATATTTTAAAGGGCTAAGCCCAGATGGAGGCTACGTAAGCTACAATCAGGATCCTTTTCTAAAAGATAGATCCCAATGCAACCGGAGGTATATGTCGCCCGACTCTTCACTTTCCACAACACCAGAGGACGATCGAATCTGGAAAATCACTTCACTATAATCCAGAATGGAAAGGCACGAGACACTATCCATGGATCCAGCATTACTTTACTTCGCGACAATCCAAAAAAGGCAAAATCACTATCAACTGTTCAAGAATCACGTATTTTTAGGTTTAGATCACTTTACGTTAGAGTAAGAATTACGCCTTTTGAATTCACGGTTCGAACTCAAGCCGATAATAATCAATGTCACTTCAAGAAATGCAGCGCGGCGAACTGGGTCTCAGAAAAAGATTACAAGTGCCCGGCACGAAAGTCGGAACGGAACAGACGAGAGAAAGTTGGATACTGCCCAGCCAAGCTGAGCGAGCCACCACAACAAAAAACACTACCCCTTCGCGTATGTGGTCGCAAAGTCCCGAACAATAGACAATAATAAAAGTGACCACGCTGAAAAATGGCGTCAAGGACAAGCTCTCAAAATAATCACAAAACTTATTAAGAATAGTAAACATTTCTCAATTGAAAATTTATTTTAGATATTTAATACATCAAACTTAATATGCTCAAAAAAGTATTAACAAAAACTTTTAATTCATTTGGTATGAATCCTGAGGTTTCGCATCGTGATTCATTAACGTCTTGTTTCTCCATCTAACCCATTTGAAATAAAATAACGACCATTAATCTGGCATAACATATCTGTAGCACTTCGAGCCAACTGAAAAGAGTGCGCAATTTTCATAAAATGGCGGCAGTGTGCTCTCGCGTCGAGACTCACGTGAAAAAGTGATACAGCAACTTTTTCCATCTAGAACGATATAAATGTTCTTTTGTTACTGGATTCTATATATATGTACGTATGTGTAAAATTTTAGCTTCGTATGCGTATAAAGAATAAAGACGATAACTCTGAAGCACAAAATTCGGTATTTGTACGATTTCCTTCTGCTCCCTGCACCCTACTCTACAAAACTGAATATGATTTTTCATAAAGTGAAAAGTGACACGCGGTGTAATGTACTTATGTAATGTATCCATAGAAAACAGCGAAATGTACTTTGAGAATATTGCTGGAGGTTGCAGCCCGTAAACACTAAGAGAAATGGATTATGTAAAACAACCATACCCTCGTGGAATTTATGTGTATGGTATGCGAAAGACGGTTTCATAGTTTTATTGAAATGCGACGAACTCCTAGCAAAGTAGAATTACAAATTGCTTCGGCAAAAGTTTCGTTTTCTCTGTTTGGTAGTTAGTTCTAGCATGAGTGATTTGAAATTGAAATATCTATTATAATTATAAAAAATCTAATAATTGATACCAATTGAATAGAAGTATGTTCTTTGATGATCTTTCAGTATTACGAAATGGGAATATCGCCATTCAGAAACGTACACGATGAACTATAGAAGGAAATGTTTCGCCACAAAGTTCAGTCAAATGTCGCAGTTGTCTCTGCACGGACCACCGCGATTCTAAGGGTGTCGGAACTGCTTTGTTACTGAATTTCTGGTCTAACGGAAACGACGCAGGGCACTTCCGACGTGACAAAAGTAGTAGCGGTTATTACGAAGCTCTCAGTTATTAATTTATTTCTCTATTGTACCAATTAATGACGTAATTACTTTCTAAATCTGAGTTAGTGACACGTCTTTTATTAATTGCTTTAGTCTTATTATAGATTATAGTACCAACCTAACTTTGTACAAGGATACACTGACTTCCCACTTTGTTTTTGACAGTAACCTAAAAAACGCTTAACGTATCAAGTTTATAAACTTTAGAGGAACAAAAGAGTAATTTGTGCACATTTTTCTAGCACAATAAATAATATTGTAAAAACCTGTCTGCCGCTTGAATTTTCTCATTTTGATCGTCATTACCATCCCTATTTTTTCTAGCAAAATATTCCATTTTCAGGTCAGCCCTGAAAAAGTGAACTGCAATGTTCATGAAACGTCGGCAAGATTCATAGTTTCGCACACGATTGAAACCCGAAAAAGCTTTAAATTTTAAATCTATTATATTGCAGATACAGTTGAGTGATGAATACAGAAATATTAGCGTATCGTTTAATACAAGGTTCTATAAAATTAAACTTAATAAATCAATATTTCTCTAAATACGATATTATAATATTGCGGTATTAGAAGAACAATTTTGAACACCATTTTAACAACTAATTAAAACAAATATTTAGTTTGACTGATTTCCGCATAAAACATAATCAAGGTTAGAGAAGTATTCTCAATTTAATTCCGCGTATCGAATACATATTTAAATTATATTATTCTCCAATATTTTATTGACCACTAGAATATAACATATTTATTATATTTTAATACTCTATCCTATTGTCAAACAACTTTGATCAAAATTTCGAAAAAATAACGTTTTTCACTCAATAAGTGCGAATGAACTTGTGTACAATTTTTTTATTGATTCACAAAGTTAGATCATTTTGATTCGACGTTATTAATAGTCAGAGCAATCTACAACAGTTTGACATCCTAGTGTTCACGGTTATTAACTCACGATTGAAGGCACAAATATCCCACATTTGGTAGGACAGTTCATTTCAACGAATTCCTTTCGAATATTTTATAGCTACACATAAAATGTAACCCAAACAATAAAAAGGATAGTTGATTGAAGCAAAAGTGATAAAGGGGATGAAAGATACAGAAAAAAGAGATAGTTAAGAAAGAGACTCTAGAGGTGAAGAGAAGAAAGGAAATACGGGAACCAAGAGGAGCTAAACACCCTGGGGACCCGACAGCTCGTTATGCGAGACGTAGTGCAACTCTCCCTTCCTCTTTTCTCGCAGCCATGCTGCCTCCTTCCACAGCTGACACTCTCACCCTTCCTGCCATCCCACGCCGCTGTCTAGCTTGCAGCGGTCTGAATAATGTCTCGCATATACATATACCTACGTATAGATGCCTATATGTATCAGCACTCAGTAACAAGTGGGCATTATACTGCTGTATTGCTCGTAGGTATTGCTAGTGCTACCCAGTGCCTGGCACTGTTAAGAAGCTGACTACCACCGTCTTTATACACCAGCTAGTCACGTCTCTAGCCACATTTTTCTTACACTCTGCGATACTATTGTTGAGGACTAAACGGTGCTCAAACTTTGCTTAACCTTGATTATGAAAAAGAAAATCTGAGGTAGAGTATTTTTCAGAGAACTACCTTTTTCGACTACAAATATCACCCTCCAGGGTCTGGGGCTGATTTATTTCAAGAGAGCAAGAACGATAATCATCCCTCGTGTCATTTTGAATCATTGCATTAAGGTCACTATAAAATTTCATTTTTTTATTTATCTGACTTTTTGGATAATTTTATAGAATGCAGAAGAAAAATGAAAATTGTACACGAAAGAAATTAAAAATCGCATAAAAAAGAAAAACGTTTCACTTATGAATATTGGAAAAATGTATAAATAAACTTCTAGAAAATTTTAAATGGCGATGTTATAATCTTTTGACCGAAGGAGACCTTGACAAATTTCTTCTCACTCCTGCAAAAAGTATAATCTATTGATAACATCAAATCAGTGAAATTATGTCATCGTTGGAAAGTTTACAAACATTTTTTTACCCTTCAGGCTCGTACTTAATTGAAAATCTCCTGTGATAAAAAATTCTCTTTTGAAACTTTAATCGTGAATGAACTGTATAGTTTACACGGTCTACTCTACTTGTATAGAAGCTCGAGCTTCTCTGATGCAGAGTCCATTTTCGATTTGATAGTACGAGGTTACCAGGGGAGTATTGGAACGACTCCCCGAGGACTTACGAAGTTAAAATGGTCGTTAAAGGACGCGAAATCGTTACCTGGGGGTTGCGAAGCCCTCAGTGGAAAGATATTGTGACCATGGTGAGATTCAGACTCGGTACTGACCCAATTTTCTTATTGGTGGGCGGGTCAAAAGACCTGTTACATTCATCATCTGAGGGCTACATACGCTCTCGGCTAAACTCACATGACGGTATTAGACCAAAATCCCATGCATTTTATACGATTCAGGTTCATTCAGCTCCGCGAATCGTTGGTTATGGCACGTGTGTACTCTGGGACATCCTCTTTCCCGTGGCATCGTTACCCTTGTGGACACAGCCCAGCTGAGAACCTAGCTTCTCTCTCAGCAACACTTCCTTTGCCTGTTTCTTGCTTCTCTCACTTCTCTCCATCCTACTCGTTTCTCTCGTGCACCTTACGGTTTGAAATAGGAACTGGCTGTGGGATGTTTGCTCAGCGTAAGTGGCCTCCAGTGTCTGTCCTATCCAAGTTCTTCTCTGACCCCGAAGTCGCGCACCGTGCCAGGCAGTCAGGGATCATAGCCACACCATATTTGAAAGCTTCCGGAGTTGCGAGTGCATTTCCAGAGATCATCGGAGATATGAAGGTGTAATGTTATCGTCCTGCTAGAAAAATACCTCGGCCAAGCTAGAAAAATTCTCATAGATGGTATTCGTGGCATTTATGAGTGAAGTCGACCAACCCTAGCCTTGGAAGGATCAGTACTTCTCCCTCGGGAGCCAGGATCACATTCTTCGTTCAGTTGACTCTCGAGGTGGCATTTATATTCGCACAAGAGCCCATAAGTTTATTTATTCTTTATCTCACCTAATCCTGGACATTTCAACCAAAGCAAAACTCCAAATATCGAACTCAGAAATTTAAGATTGTATCGAGAAGGGTGTCAAAACAAGGAATGTTTCAATATTCCGATCTAGTACTGATAAAAACTTTATTACTTTTATTCTTAATTGACAACAGATCTTCAAACATGGTGATCATAAAAACGTCTTACCATGGTAATATTGGTAATAAAAATGGTCCGAGATATTGGGATTACATTTTTTGTGGAAAAATCCATTTTTTTTCCACGTTTGTTTGGAGCCTCGCCTCTGCATCTGAGTAGCTAACATATCATTTGTAAATACGTGGGTGTATGAAAATCTTAGTTTTTGTGTCGATTGTAAAACCGTGGTTCTTTGTGAAACGTACAGCGTGGTAAATTCATACAACCGGAACTCCAATCTGATTATTTTCAATAAATTAAAATTGATGTATGTATACCATTAAGCCATTTCCCTTTCAGGGTAGGCGTGACACTACCCGATTCGGGAAGTGTTTCTAGGTGGATATTTTTCTTTTAGTTATAAGTAACTACAAATTTGGGCTCATCACACCCATAATATGCCAACAGCACACAGTATTCTCGAATGGTCACCCATCCAAGTACTAACCGCGCCCAAAGCTGCTTAACTTCAGTGATCTGACGAGAACTGGTTTTTTCAGCGTGGCATGGCCGTTGGCCGTTGATGGATGTATTAAAATCTGGAAGTGAGGCCCCATCTAGTAATGTGCTCCTGATTCTATTATTAAATCGGAAATGATAAGGATTATCTCGCCTGTGGGAAATACCAAGCATCTGAATAACCGTTAATAAATTCATTGGCTCCATTATTATTATTATACCATTAAGCTATTTCCCTTTCGGGGTAGGCGTGACTTGCTCGGTTGGAGAATAGTAGTGTGCATATGGGTATATAGGTATAAGGTAGGTAGGAATATAGGTATGAGGTGGATAGGTATATAAGTGTTAGGTATATATATTTTAGATTAATCTGGAATTCTCGTGTTATTTATTTAAATGACACGTTTACTCCGCAACACTGCTCCGACCCAGGTTGCTGATCAATCTCTCTAGCGATCACCCCAAGTGAAGAGCCTCACAAAATTGTTATGTATGGTTCTCCACTTGGGCCCATTAGTATCCAAGATCTTTGTTTCAGGCGTCATTTATTCTACTGTCACTCTATTTACAAACTATTTGTCGCCACACTTTTCTGTCCTGGCATACTACTCTAGCTTCCTTCACGTCCATGCATTTTTTCATGCAAGCTCTTGTGTTCCTATGGCTTCTTATGTCTCTACGGATCAATGTCTCATTTACAGATTCTAACCATTCTTTCGGTGGTCTTCCTCTGGGCATTCTGCCATTTACTTTACCTTTATACACTTGTTTGGTCAGTCGTTCATCTTTCATTCTTTCAAGATGTCCGAACCATCTTAACTGATTTCTTTCCCATGTGTCAACTATTGTCTCTTTTGCACCACATTCTTTGAGGATTGTCTCGTTTCGGACTTTGTCCATTAGTGTTTTCCCGCATATTATGCGCAGAGGTTTCATGCCGATCGCGTTAATTTTACACCTGTCCTTTTCTTGACAGGTCCATGCCTCGCTACCGTATAGTACAGTCGGTACGAATATAGAATTGTGTATGGCCATTTTAGCTTTTTTTGATATGTTTTTATTTGTTAGGATGGACCCTGCTCTACCGATAACCTGTTTACCCTTATTTATGCGCCTATCTAACTCCCCATCTATTTTTCCGTCGCTAGTGAATAGACTACCTAGATATACGTACTTGTCAACTTGTTCTAATCTCTCATCATTTAGGACAATGTTGCACATTGTTTTCTCACTCTTTCCCTCAAACACCATGATTTTTGTTTTATTTACGTTAATTTTGAGTCCCATGTCCTTCATGCTTGTATGAAGTTTATTCAACATTCTTTGCAAGTCCTCGACTGATTCTGCCATAACAATCTTGTCATCTGCGAAAGCTAACCCACGTACCTTAACTGTTTGGAGATCTACACCTTCTTCGTCGAAGAGTGCAGTTCTTAGACACTTATCCATGAATATGATAAATAGCCACGAGGACATAACGCATCCTTGTTTCACGCCTTGCGTAATATCGAACCAGTCACTCAGTTTCCCGTTTACCCTTACGCTCGCTTTACTACCTGTATATATTGTTTTTATTGCTTGCAGGAGCCCTCCATTTACTCCGTATTCTTTAAGAACTTCCCAAAGTTTACTTCTATTTACCGTGTCAAATGCTTTTTCTAGGTCAATAAATGCACAGAAAACTTTCTTTCCTACTCTCAAGCTTTTTTCTGAGATCTGTCTTAGGCTAAATATCTGATCTGTACATGATCTTCCTGGCATAAATCCACTTTGGACTTCCCATATTTTTTCTTCTGTGATTTCCATTACCCTACGAATAAGTATTTTTGAGTATATTTTACTTACGGTACTTAGTAGGCTGATACCTCTGTAATTACTGCAGTTGTTTTTATCTCCCTTTCTTTTGTATATTGGTACGATAATCGCTTTTTTCCAATCGTCTGGGACTTTCCCCGTCTCGATACATAAATTTATTAATTCGCACAACCTGTGAGGTATGTACTCGCCACCGTATTTGAGCATTTCAGCACTAATACTGTCTATGCCAGCAGCCTTACCGTTTTTCAAGTTCTTAATTATGTCTCGGACCTCAGTGACACAGACTTTTTCAATTGGATTTTCTAATGCATTATGTTCTATGTCGCAGTTTTGTTGTCCTATATCTTCACCTCCTAATAGTTCTTTAAAAGAGTCTTTTAAAGCGTCTACTATCCCGTCTATATCATATAGCATTTCACCTTTGCTGTTTCTCATGCTAGCAAACTCTGTACTTTTACTTTCCTTCAACTGTTTATATAGTAGTTTCATTATTCCTCCAAAGCCGTTTTGTATTTTGTTCTCTTCTTCTGTTCTGATTTTTTCTTTACTCTCCTTGACTAGTCGTTTCATTTTCCTCTTTTTGTCTTTGTAATCATTTTTGAGTCTATTTCTCTCCTCATCGCTAAGACCTGTCATGTTTAATGTTCTCTTGTGCGCTTTTTTCTTTTCTCGCTGGGCTGCTTGAATTTCATCATTCCACCATGCATCACCAGACTTTCTTCCTACCACTGCCGTACCACACACTTCAATTGCAGTTTTAACAATGATATCCCGTAATAAAGCCCACGCGCCCTCT
Source organism: Andricus curvator (assembly GCA_932195095.1). Taxonomy (NCBI): domain Eukaryota; kingdom Metazoa; phylum Arthropoda; class Insecta; order Hymenoptera; family Cynipidae; genus Andricus; species Andricus curvator. The sequence goes on from CAKNYM010052576.1 coordinate 56,431, forward strand.
ATATCTTTATTGCTCGTAAGCGCTTCCCAAGTTGCCCTATCTATGCGTTCGCTTAACTTATTTTGAAACTCTATTCGCACTTCCGGTTTCTGTAAATTTTCAATCTTTATTTGAGTTTGTTTCGTTTTTTCTGTTCTCTTTCTTTTCCATCCCCGGCCTAAGTTTATTTTAGAGATTAAAAGATAATGATCAGTATTGCATTCGGAACCCCTCATGACTCTTAATGGCGACATTTTCATCACTCGTCATCTAATGAAGTCAACCAATTATTGATGATTATCTTTATTTTAATTCCAAGCGCTCTCGAAATTTCATCCATATTTAATTGCCTCTCTCGTATTTCAACTGATTTTATATGTTTATCTGATATTTATAAAAAGTGTGTTTAGTGTGTCGAATTTTATTGAATGCGTGGCTCGTAATAATGACCGTTTCTTTATTGGAAAAAAAACCATTGATCAATTGCTCGGCCATTGTAGTGTATGGTCTCAGTCAAAGCTCAGGTTAAG
>CAKNYM010052576.1:57039-188561 GCA_932195095.1 Andricus curvator
ATCCAGAATCCCTCCGAAATCCTCTGTTCTCCTCTTACCTTATCTTTGGTCTCTTCATATATCTCACTTACTAAATTTTTAGTAAAAATCTAACGTAACAAAATAGAGTGTTGCACCTTACTATTTTTGGACCACCCTATTGACCTATTGTATCTTAAGTATGTTATTTGAATTCCTGGTTCTAAAGGTGGAAATGGGAGAAGCGTTAAATAGTTTCCAACCACCAAGCATAACTACGGCCGCAACAATTTGCTTCCCCAGTTAGCAAATGAGGGATTTAACGTCAATAATTATCTGTTAAATTGGTGGGTGCGGAATCTGAGATATAGATTATGGCGCGGAGGTAAGTGGTGTTCCACAATCCCGACTAATGAATCCTTTCAGATCGAAATGCGCATCGAGAGCTTTCCACTCTCTCTTCCTCTTGCTCCTTTTGCTCAAGGAAGAATACAACCCCGTAATTTCGAAATAGTCCTTGAATGGAACCTGAGATATTCTATTATAAGAATTAGAATCGGCTGATCCAAGGGATCATGATTTGAATATAATTTTTAGCAATCAACTACTTCAGGAATTCTTGTTAATGTCGCCTCAAAAATCAGTGATGTGTTTCACGAGAGTTGATCGCAGCCCTTAAGGTTTTTATTTTTATTTTCGAGATTGAAATTCGAGGCTTGATCGAAAGTTAGGTAGCTAAAAGATTTTTCCTTGGTTGGATCTTAGCGATCAGTTTTATTACTCTCTACTATCACGTGCTCTTACCTTTCAAGAGGATCGAAAGCCCCATCCATCGTAAAATCATAATTCCCGACGACTCTTTCATTTTTAATGGCTCTAAAGAAGAGACAGTATTTTAAAGAGGGTTCTAGGCACTCAGATCTGCGCTGAACACTGAAGAATCCAGTCGCGTTGTATCTATAAACTTCCAGACAGTGGCTAGAGTTCGAAGTCATAAACCTATATAGATTGATTCGCGGAAAAAGTATCGGACGGAGAAAAAAGAAAGTGTGAGGAAAAAGAGGTGGGAGTAGAAGGAGGTAAAGAAGGAACAGGTGTTAAAAAAATATTTGGACAGGATTATGACTTCAGGCCACTGGGGTTTTTCTCAACCTCCGCATGGCACAAAGAGGGCCCAAGGAAGAAGGGAGCAAGATTTGGAATCAACGAAAGGATATTTTCTCTCTCTCTCTCTTTCTCTTGGGTGAGTCCTCTCTTATTTATGCTACCACTAAACGTTATCACCACCTCACTCGATTAACTGTTGTCCGTGTATCCTCCATAAACTGGCCACAATAACGCAGTCAATACTTAGTCCAGTTGGCAGCACACTCCCGCGAATTCATTGTCCTGCTCGGGCATAATAAATCGCAGCCTAATCTTCGACAGAACTTTCTAAACTGAGTAACGAGCTTAGCGGGGTATCGTTTGACCGCGAATTAGTCCACATGGACTGCCTGAAGCGGTGGACAATACTTCTGAAACCTGACGGAGACGGAAGCCTCAGTATGTTGTTGCATTGAGATAAGCTAAGCTTTCGCGTGATGGAGCAGCCCGTAAACTCAGCCGCGCCATAATGCCACCGAAATGGCTGCTAGATAATGTATACCTATACGTGATGTGCCACTCTACTGTGTCGAACCCCTCTCTTCATCACCTCACTCCTCTTGCGCCGCCATCTTTCGATCCACTACGGATCTTCCGTACAAGTGCCATTTTCTACTGAACATTATTCAAAAGTCATTTCGTCTAAACTCTTAGCAAAATTATATTCTTCTGATCAATTTTCCTTTTGGAATTCAAATCAAAATTATTGATTAAATAATAATTACATCATTGAATTGCTTGTGGATGCTCTCAAGCAACAGCTTTTGTGAATTATTATTAACATCCTTTAACCTTCGGAATAATAGGGAAGTTTCTGTGGAACAAACAACTTCAAGGGGTAGCACGTTTAATTTTTAAATAGCATGGTAGCTACCCATTTAATTACACACTCGCATCCACAATCTATTTTTCCCTTCAAACTCAAAGGGAAGAAAAACCGATTAAAAACATTATGATTCAGCTGCTAATTTTCTGGCATCTCGTAATATAGTAAAACATCCTGCTACACTGAAAACGACATGGATGCTGTGTCAAAGCCGGACACCGTTGCAGGCTCGGCTACAATTTCCTTTTCTCTCTTTCCAACTCTCCATGTTACCTCATCTCAAAAGCTTTTCATCTTTTTCATACGGGCTTTTTATCATCGCATCGAGTCAGCTCATAGAGCAAGAGAGAAAGATAAAATGCGGAGGGGTAGGAGTTAGGAGTGCATTCAGGTGCGTGCAACTCTCTCCTCATTTTCACCCTCTCTTTATCCACGTCTCTCTTTCTTTGCGCTCACAATCAGTGCGACACGCGTGTCTCTGCGATGCATCACGATGAATAGGTCTGGTAATTGCACGTTTAATATTTCAAAGCTTTTGCCGTCTAAGCATGAAAAAAGTCTGCGATTTAGCCCTATGAGCCAAGAAAATCTTTCTCTTCCCTTTCCCTTTATTTCCCCTCTTTTCTTCTCTCTCTTTTATTCCCTTTTTTATATTTTTCCCTCGCATTTTTCATTCTCTTACTTTACCTACAGCAGACTCGCTTTTAGTAAAACTACTAAAGTGGCAACTTGCTTCTCCCTTTTTTTCCTGTATTCCCCCTGCCCCCCTTTCAAATTCTAGTCCCGTTATTCAAATTTTTTTCAAATTCTCTGTGATACTTTGCTGTCCAAATTATATCTTAATGATAATTTGTATAGAGAAACCATAATTATCCTGTTCATAGATTTTTAAACAAGGTTAGGTTTTTTTAATTTTTTCGATTGGCGGGAACAGTGGGCACGCCTACTGAACCCGCCCATAAGAAGGTCCATTGATGACTTAGAGTATAGAAGCTAGTGGATGAAGCTTCTGGGCATTGCTAAAATTTTACTGTACAAATATAAAGTCGGTAGATATTTCTTAATTCCGTGTGATTAGGAGAAAATGCTAATATAGTATTAAGGGAGAGTTGTTTCTCTGAACAGTCGTTCGCAGGCGTCGTTACTTGTCGTTTCAATTGCGCAAGTATTATTGACATGTATCTGTGTGTATACTGTATAGGAAACTTTAGTAGGAGCGGAAATTTTTGTCACTCATTTGATTATTGATCAAAGGTTATAAATATGTAATATTAGCAATAAATGTACCACGGAATCATAGCTATCAAGTAATCCCAATGGGTTTTTTTTAACACACATTTAAAAATAAAATTGAATCATTTTTTTCTATGATAAAAATATAAGATATTTAGGCAAGAGAACTTAGTCCGGAGCGCAGATCGTTTTATGTAGTTTCATATCTTTTTTCTTCCTTCGTCTCCCAAATATGTTTTATTTCAAATAATTGTTATCTCTTGGCGTAACAAAAGCCTGGACCTTTGAGATGCAGTTGAAACAAAATTCCTTTCTTCCCCTTGAACGAGCAGATCACCATTGAAAAGAAACGGCTTTCAAGCAGAAGCTGCATCTCCCTGAAAGATAAAGAACAAAGAGAGCTCTAATGCGCTGTTTCCGACAAAGCGCCATTTCGGTCCATCTTCGTCTGCTCTTCGGACCGTCGAGTCGATCGGTGTGACAAAGGCCACGATCTCAATCACAAATTGACAATAAAAAATGTCCAATTAACCTCTGGCATTCTCGGAGGAATTCATCGAAATCGACGGCGATCTCGACGATTCTACCACCGTGAATCTTTTCACCGTGAAGGAAGGCGAACTCGCGTGAAGTTGGGAGCAATCGAGAAGGTTTAATCCCACTCGATTGCGTTCCTTCCTGGGAACTCGGCCCACCCATACACTTTTTCCGTTTTCTTACATTTTCCCATTACCCCCTTTCATAGACAGTTATCTTGACTCTCGAGTCGTGCCACTTTTCCCTCTTTGGTAGAGATTCTTCTTTTGTTCCTCGACAGCTTCTTCTTCTTTCATAAGGATTTCCTCACGTAGGATTTCAAATATCAGATCAGTCTCCTCGCACCCTTGGGACGATACATCGAAAACAATCTTTGATGTGATTCAAAAGATTTTTGAGCCCCTATTACTTGAACGGAGTGGATAGACTGCTGGTACCGGCAAAAAAGTTTTCTGCCGGTACCGACAATAAAGTTCTCTGCCGGTACCGGTAAAAAAACATATTTCCAGCATATCGAAGGGACTGTCAAGTATTTTAGAGTAAGGTCATGTGATTTAGGAGTTATTTTGTCATATTTTGGCTTTTGACGCTTTATATGGAACGTTTAATGTATGTATCGCACTTTATCGTCGATTAGCGACGCAAGAATTACGAGTAACGATTCATGGGAGCATGAAGGACCCCTGTGATTAGTCACAGAAATAATGTTGGTCAAACCCCTATCCCTTTCCAAAGTCTTATGGGGCGGGAAAGCGCCTATGTGACGGATTACAGAAATAATTTTGGTCAAACACAACGTCTCATGTGGGCTGGAAGGCACCACTTTGACTGGTCACAGAAGTAGTGCTGTTCAAACCCCTGCCCCTTCTCAAACTATTATGGGGGCGAGAAAGAACCCCTTTGACTAGTCAGAACAATAACGTTGGTGAAATCTTTCTAACGTCTCGTGGGAGCAGGAAGACACTTCTCTCTGACTAGTCACAGTAACAATGTTGGTTAAACCCTTACCCCTTTTCAACATATCGTGGGGGTGGGAAGGCAGCCCTGTGGTTGGTCACGGAAATAGTCTTGTTACCCCTTATTAAGGTTTCGTGGTGGCGAAAAAGCACCCGTGTAACTGATTACATAAATAATTTTGGTCAAACCCCTATTCCTTTCCAACGTGTCGGGGGGATTGAAAGACATCCCTTTGACTGGTCACAGAAGAAATGTTGGTCAAACCCCTGCCCCTTTCCAGAACATTATGGGGGCGGGATGGCATCCTTTTGACTAGTCACAGAAATAATTTTGGTCAAACCCCTATCCCTCACCGATTTCTCGTGGGGCGGGAAAGCACTTCTCTCTGACTAGTCACAGAAATAATGTTTTTCAAAACCCTACCCCTTTCCACAGTCTCGTGGAGGTTGAAAGGCATCACTTCGACTGGTCACAGAAGTAATCTTGGTCAAACCCCTGCCCCTTTCCAAAATTTTATGGAAGTGGGAAAGCAACCATGTGACTGATTACAGAAATGATTTTGGTCAAACCCCTACCCGTTTCCAACACCTCTTGGGGGCTGAAAGGCACCCCTTTGACTGGTCAAAGAAATAATGATGGTCAACCCCTGCCATTTTGCACACACATTTCTTGTCAGAAAAATTGAAAATTATGTATTATGAAATAAAATATATAAAATCTTTTGAGAATATTTCACTAGCATAAATATCCATAAGAATGTTTATATTTTCAGAAGTATAGTATTTTTTAGTAATGTTTCCTATTTTTTGTCTATTTCAGGTAAGAAATCATTATACTTCTTTCGCAACCATCTAAGTGAGTATCGTTTTAAATATGTGGAAAAATTAGATATTGCTTCGTATTATTTGCCTGAATAATTTAATATAATTTGACTACCTGTTAGTAAAATTTCACTTTATTTAAAATTCAGAGAGTAATGAGCTAACGAAGAAATCTAGAACAGACGAGTATGAAAGATATCTAGATTTGGGTAACAACATTTAAATTTTGGTAAACTCGAAAGGCACTCAGGCTTCCGTTACCACAAAATTTTATCTGGTGCCTAGGAATGGTGTATTAATTGTAAACGAATTTATCCCCGCGCCGCTCTGGGCTAAACTAAAACGCCTGAGATATTACGGGAAGTAAGCTCGTTAGAGGGTTTAGCATAGAGCGGACCTAGGATTCGCGTTGTAGTTGCTTGTGGTTTCGAAACCTCAGTTTCTACTGCACGTTGGTTGTGGAAATGAGTCTCTCTCATACACTTTCTCACTCCTTCTCTCTCTTTCCTCTCGTGTCTGTTTTGTAGCAGGGCTTTCAAAAACCGCGACCACCGAACCGACCTTCTAACCCTCACCAACCTGGAACGCTGCGAGATAGATATTCCACGTTCCCGACGGAAACGCAAAACGGATTCGTGGAAGGACGTAAATTTGGTTTTGGTAGAAAGTTTACTTGCTGAGCAATCCACCCGGGAGATTTCGGCTTTGAAGCTGTGTTGGAATTTCGAATAACGCTTTGCACTGATAAGAGAATGAGCAAGAGAAATGCTTTTTCCTGTAAGTGCAGTTCTCTCAGTGAGGTAATTGAAAACATCAAGAATCTTTCTATTAATAGGATTCCACAATCGGATGGTCAGCCAGAAATCCTGTTATTTAGAGTTCATAAGCTCTAGAAGCGAAAATTTCGTTCTCTTTGTGAGAAAGTTATTCTATAATATTTTCAGATTTCCGAAACATTTTTAAAGATAGCTAAGATTGTTTTCATGGTGAAGATTACAAATTTTACCAGTGTTCTATTCTCATATACTATAACTATAACCCTAATTATTTTGCTATTGTGACTAATACTAATTTTTGTTCGCAACCGTGCCATTTGACATAGAACATTTTGAGTGTAATTTTGCCCTCAATTTTTAATTTAAATTGCAAGGGATACTTTAGAGTCAATAAATCTCTAGACGTATGGTGCATTGGAAATTTAAACACGCAATTCAAAACTAAAAAGAAAGGACCTCGCAAAAAATGTATGGAAAAAAACCTTACGGTGAAAGGACCCGCACAGAATGTTTTGGTTGCGTTTCGGTCAAGATTCGGTCAAGTTCGGTTTTCTGATGCTTCAGGTCATGTTTATTAAAAGTAGTAATAAAAAAAATTCATCCAAAAGCTTTTTCCCTACATTTTGTATGGGAACTGGGGGTGTGCAATCCCGTGAGCTCACAAGCTCGACCCGACTCACGCGAGCTGGCTCGCATCTCGCGAGCTGAAAAAATCTTGCGGTCTAAAAAAGCTCGCTTGGTTCATAAGGCTTGTAGGGTTTGTAAAACCTACACTGTATCTTAGTTTTGGAACGATTTTCATAATCATGCCATTTCTATATTATTATTCTGACCTTTTTGTGAATACTATTATTATTTAGGAATATGTTTTCAATTAATATTACTATCCGTGTTTATATTTATATCATTTCCTATATAAAAGTAATTAATTCTTCCTCTTAAGTAACGTAAAAGGTAAAAGATGACATACTTCAGACCAAATAAAAAGACCTTGATGATGTTAAGAAGATCCTTTAATCACCGACGTTTCGAGAGTCAAATGCTCTCGTCTTCAGGAAACAGGAATCCAATTCATATAAAAGTCCTTTATTTTTAAAAAATTGGCAGAAGCCAAAATTTTGTAGTCAAAAAAGATTCATGCTCTTACAAGATTCTCATCTCAATTTAGTTCTGATCTTTTAATATTATAACTTTGAGATGTTAAAAAGTAGTAAGGTCCATTATTATGACATCACGGACAATATTAAAAAATTATTTAAGGAATTGTCTTTTTAAATTTGAAATGGAAGACAGAACGAATGTACTGATCCGTGGTAAGGTTTAACATCAAGTGAAATTTGATTGTTAAATTTGGTGAAATATTGTTAAAATAAACATAATAATCACTTGATGTTAAACCTTACCATGGAGCAGCACGTTTGTTCTGTCTTCCATTTCAAATTTAAAAACAAAATTCTTTAAATAATTTTTTAATATTGTCCGTGATGTCATAATAATAAACCTTACTACTTTTTAACATCTCAAAGTTATAATATTAAAAGCTCAGAACTAAATTGAGGTGAGAATCTTGTAAGAGCATGAATTTTTTTTGACTACGACATTTTGGCTTCTGCCAATTTTTTAAAAATAAAGGACTTTTATATGACTTGGATTCCTGTTTCCTGAAGAGGAGAGCATTTGACTCTCGAAACGTCGATGATTAAAGGATCTTCTTAACATCATCAAGGTCTTTTTACTTGGTCTGAAGTATGTCATCTTTTACCTTTTACGTTATTTAAGTATTTATTTACTCAGACGCATAACATCGCATCCTAACTTTTACCATCTATTAATAATAATTCTTTATCATCAATTTCGTATTTCCTATGTGAATTTTTTTTCGGGAATAGACCGGGAACCTCTCGGGAGTTTACTCTCGGGAATTAAACGAGAATTTCTCGGAAGTACAGCAGGAGTCTGTCGGAAGTCAAGCACGAAACTCTTGGAACGTCCAATCCGTGCACCGAGGGTATAAAAGACATCTTCTCCGAGGAACAGAGATGTGCAAGACCCGGAACAGGGCCGATATTTTCGAGTGCTGATCAAGCAGTTTGCATTAGTAGCCCCGATCTGAAAATATCGGTCCGGGTCTCTCAAATACCCGAACCGGATAGTTGACCAGCCCGAAAATCTTCGGATCGAATCTGTTTCGGTTCGGGTCTCTAGAAGACCCGACACAAAAAATACCATATCGGGGCGGATCTTGTCCATCACTATTGATACCAGTGCCCGAGCTTGGTCAAATTTAAGATTTCGGCGGTTTGTGGAGGTCATTGCATGACAGACATTTTCGGATCGAGGATGTATTGTATTATGTATTTTATACACCTGCATGGTGCACGGATTGGACGATCCGAGAGTTTAGCGTTCGACTCCCGACAGATTCCGGCTGGATTCCCGAAAAATTCCCGTTCGATTCCCGAGAGTAAACTCCCGTTCGATTCCCGGTCAATTTTCGGAAAATTTCTCACATGGGTTAGCAAGTTTTGTTAAAGCAAATCATTTTTAAATAATAACATTGGATTCTAACAATAAGATACTTCAAAAATCAATAACCGTCGTTTAAAAGCAGATCCTCCAGCAGCGATAAAATAGAAGTGTGACAGACTAGTCCAAAATTTAATTAAAAGCTAATAATTAATAATGTTTTAATCGAATTTTATAACAAACTAACAAATTAGTTTGTTTTTTTAAATAATTTTATTTCATACTAATCAACTCGCTAGATTTACATAGTGTTCATAATTATGTCTGATTTTTTAAATTTTATCGAGGTATGACATTTACGAATGTTACAAATGGCCAACGGTCAAACCACGTTGAAAAAACCAGTTCTCGTCAGATCACTGAAGTTAAGCAGCGTTGGGCGCGGTTAGTACTTGGATGGGTGACCATTCGAGAATACTGCGTGCTGTTGGTTCATCGTGGGTGTGGTGAGACCACACTTGTAGTAGTTATTTACTACAAGAAACTATCCACCTAGAAACACTACCCAAATCGGGTAGTGTCACGCCTACCCTGAAAGGGAAATGGTTTAATGGTATACAAATGAATTCACATGTAATTCGTTTCGATTGCGAAATAATAATGAAAAGGAAGGGACCATTGAGGCCACCAAAAAACTTGATATTTTTCATTTCATGGTCGAAGAGTCATCCATTAAACAAACAAATGCAGATATTTGACACTTACGCCAAGAAAATGGTTTTCTTTCAGCATTTCTAATTTTAACTTCTTAAATTATGTACACAACTATGAATCTTTTTTTTTGTATTAGGAGCTATTACTGTTACAAACAAAAAGAAACTTCTGAAGACAATTACATTTTTAACTTTAAAACATCTCCTATCAATTTAATTTCCTTCAATTTCCAGAAGAAACCTTTCAACTCGAATGGAAATTAAAAGGTTTTGAGATTTTTAAAGTGTAAATTCCGGATTTCCTATTGCTCTTTGAGTCTGACTGATTTCAAAATTTTGAGTATGATAGCGGAAGCTTCTGGTAATATTTTCAGTTTATTTTGCAGATTTTTTGAGTTGCATGAACTTTTTTTGGCTGGCGAGTATTTTTTCAGCTAGAAAACTTTTGCTTGACCCGCAAGATATTCGGAATCGGGATCGGCTTGACCCCCACACAAAAGGCTTGACTCGCGGGTGTCGGGCCTTTGTCAGTAATTAATTGAAAAAAGCGACTTACATCTCCTTTTTATATGTGAAACCACTTTTAAATTAATAAATAGTACAGTGGAAACCTTTTCAATAAACCATTAGATTTGTCAGCTGAAGTTGAAGAATAAAAAGTCTTGTATACTATTTCTTAATTTAAAAGTGGTGTCCCAAATTAAGAAACTGAACTTCTAAAAGGTAGGAGAGAAAAATAAAAAACCACCAAGAATGTGATTTTTACCATAAAAACGAATTTAGTGACGTGTATCAATTTTTCTGAAAATCTGAAAAAATACGGGAAAGTTTCCTCCCAATGGGAAAGAAATTTCTGCAAAGCTTTATAATGTTCAAAAATCGGGAATTAGCTGGATACCCTATTCCACAATGAGTTAACTGAAAGCAAAACAATTCATGTAAGATTAGTTTTATTTAGTTAAAGTTGTCATGTACATAATTTCAATCAATTTTCGTCGTTCTATCTTTTCTCAATCTTGGTTTTTTATTTTTTGATTATATCATTTTTTACTTTATTTTTCATTTCTCGCTTTTTATTCCGTCATATTTTGTAACATGGTAAACGGCACAGGTCTTTACACGAGGACAGAATTCCTTCATTGCCTGACTCCGGGGTGCACTTGATAGCGTGGACTGTACAAAAATTTCTTGTAATATTACCACTTTTAGAGTGGGTCTGTATTTTACCTTTTAGGTAATGTAACTTTCTAGTTAGATTTTGTGAAATTACAATTATTTGTAAATTTACAGGTTATTATACTTTTATGCCAAGGAAATGATAATTTTACAAGAATTTGTAAATTTGCAAACAGTTATTGCATTGTTAGATGTTACAATTTTTTCTTAAATCATTGATTCTAGTTTCTAATTTATTAAAAAAGTAATTTTTAGTTCAAATAAAGACATTATTTATATCTTTATGAAGAAACTGATCAATTAAAGTTTAAGCAAAATTGGATATTTATGATTAGTATGAATAAAAAAGTCCGATGCGTTGGTGGCGTCGTTATGAACATTTTCAGATTGATTCTGATCAGATAGGTAAATGTGGAAATTTACGACTGTAAGTTAAAAGAATATTACTCATTACAACAGTACATCCAAATACAATTTTAGAAATATATTCTCGACAGATGCAATCGTTGCGAACACAGAAATTGAGGTTATGTTCGTAAATACGCCAAATGAACCTCAGACTTTTGCTGTTATTCCCATATAAATCAGTCATAAATATTGAAATTTACTAACTTTTATTGATCAATTGTTTTATGCAGACATAAATAATGTCTTTATTAGTCTTTCAGGCAGACCAAAAAAAATTGTATATTTTTAAACAAACTTCATTCACAATACTCACTACACGTCAAGGATGTTTGAGGAACAAAAGAACAATAAAATTGTTCTTCCTTTTTACCACTAATCTAAAACACGCACTTTTATAAATAATTTTAATTTAACCATTTTTTAACATTATTTTCCGCAAGTTTGAAATTTTACAATTACTTTCGGTGCAGGTATTTCGTGTTATCAATTCTTCAATTTTCATATGTGAAATTATGTTCGCAAACGGAATTTTCACCAGCTTCTTTAATTTTAACAGCGTCAAAAAATTCAACGCTCTGAAAGTAGGTCCATTTATTACCTACTCTAAAAGTGACAGATTCACAAGCAGAAACTGTACTTTTACAACGCCGTGCTATAGTGTCAGTCTAAAAGTGATAAAGTTACAAGATTGATTGGAACTTCTCATCTGCAAGTGGTATTCACCCTATAATTAGAGCAGTAAAATGACACCAATTTTCTGTTGGTAATTTTACCATTCTAAGTGGTGAAATTATTTGATTTTTTACAGTGCATCGGGCATGGGGCTTCGAGATTGCGACCGAGGTTTCGATTCTCCATGGCGATCTCAATTTTTACTGATATTTGGCAGTTACATCCCTTCCCAACTATCGTACCCCGCTATAATTCGAATTTGTATTATATATTATTCATTGAAGAATGGTACCATTTTAACAGGGATTGGTTGTTATCGAACCTTTAAAAACCCAATGCTTGATCCAATAATACTCGTGGATAACAACCTGTTCGAACACATATCAATATCCTGATTAGCTTAGGCATACCGGTTTGATTAATACGATGAGACGATTACGTTACACGGATGAATAATTAAATCCAGATTATGTTAAATCCCCAAACTGATATAGATGGGAATTACGTAACAGGTAGGGTTTCTTCATGAACGTTCGGCGCGTGTCTTGCTTACTAATGGCGGATTCGGCATCTGCTGCTGATACGTCGGAAATTGTCGAATCGGGATTGCAATTTCACGAAGTTTCAAACCCAGCAGACTGCTGCAATTGTCCTATCGAATAGAATTGTTCTCATATTATTATAACTTCCCTGCTCTCCAGTCCTTAGTTTCGAAACCATCTGAGCTTCAATTATTCATATAGGCTTTCCAAATTTATCACTCTCAAAACTTCTACCAATTCGGACTTTCCTGAGACAAAATGAAATAAGGTGCATTCAGTAGGGATCATAAATCTCGAGCATTTAATTTTTTTGGAAAAAGGTTCTGTTTCCATTTGGTATTAGGGGTGCCCCGTTAACAGTTTGAACATTCGCATGAATGAACAGCCCTAATGCTCTAGCTTGTTTTTGAATATTTGTCAAGCAAAATGAAAATACCAGCTAGTGAGAAAGAAAGACTCAGGCCCTCGTGGAATGGCCATTACCGGAGTATCATGAAGCAGCAAAGCGCCTAACCTACAGGCAGTTGAAACACGTGTTCTTTCGCCAGTATAATGACGGTAATAATTCCTCGGCGCAGAAATAAATTTGCCAATAATAATTCTCTTTTCCCACCCTCCTACTTTATTCCTGTCTCTACTTCCACTTGGTCCGCCGTATGTAGCTAACGTACCTAACTGGCCGCGATTTATCATGCCCACATTTACGCTTCGTTCTCTGAATGATTTCCTTTTCGTTCTTTCCTTGGCTTTTTCTTTCTTCCGCTTCATCTCGCGAGCGAATTAAAGCGGGTTATCAGAATGTAAAGCTATTCAAAAACGAAGCGTATTTGATGGTGGGAGGCTCAGAAAACAGAACTCAGAACTCAGAAGGTATTAGGTATTGGTTTCCGAGTTCGGCTATAGGTGGTGGCCTCGCTCTGGCTTTCTCTCGGGGTGAGGAATGGCAAATGTGATTGAAAGATTCAAAGAGAGGTGTATCGATTGTGTGGGAGAAGAAAGGAGGTAGAACGATGCTGAGCAAAAGGCGAGGTTTTCAGGCTGTATCGGATAAGGTTATGCTTTACGTATGCACGAGCAGATATAGACTATTCTGGAAAGTACCAAACGGAGAAGAGGATGCTGGCACTTTGGTGCTTTCGGTCTTGGAACTTCCGATTCACTGTCCTAACAGGAAAACCAATAGAACTAGAGAACTTTTAGAGTCTACTCCAATACGTGTCGACTTCATTTTCACTTAGTCAGACCGTCGCTGAAGGGGGAAAGAGACACGTTAGGAAGTAAAGCTTTCAATTTTCACGGGAAATAACCTTACGATTTGTCCACGGTTTAACAAACTGACCCAAATTTTACAAACATTTTTTATTGTGTTTATCTGCCCTTGATTTAAAAAGCTTAGTAATTAGGGGTGGCATTCCAAAAGGAAATATACAACATTTTTTCGAAAATGGCATTATTTGCTAAAAAAATCAGATGAATTCTAGTAAATATTTTGAAATATAATTTTGTTATAATGTCATTTTTAAAATTATTTTACAATCTGTCAATTTTTTTATGCACTTAAAAAATTTTGTTTGACAGTTTTTCTTGCAATTGAAGAGCTGTAAATCTATTTTTACTTTGCTTTTTTTAATTAAAAATAATGATTAAAATCACCATCTATGGTTGGGGAAACATAAGCCTTAAGCGAAAAGAAGAAACTTCCCGTTCTTTTTCTCAGAACTGGATGAAATTTACCAATAATACTTATAATGTATCAATTTAGCAATTCAATAGCTGGAAAAGAAATTTTTTTCCAAAATTAAAAATTCGACTTTTGGAATGTTTTTTGTCAACTGAAATTTTTTTTTAAATGTTGAATATTTCCTTCTAGAACGCCATCCTTCAGTAGTTATTGAACTAATTTATATTTTTTTCTAAATCTTTGAACACAATTTTTCTAGTATTTGAAAACAGGGGGTTATGCAGTAGATTGATTTTATGTAAAATAGTATATTGTGTACCTAGGACGTAAAAAGACGCTTGCCTCCTTAGCGCACACAGAATAACAAATTTTTGTTCCAAATTCAAATTGATTTATTTTCAGATTTTTAAATAATTGTGACTGGTAACTATTTAAAAATAAATTTAATATATTTTGCTAATTCAAAATACCTTACTTATTATGTACTCAACGTACGTACTCACTTACTCAAATTTTGCGGTTGTACTTTTTGAGTACAATTACACTGTAAATAACAACATTGTGCGTATTGGCGTAGTACGATTATGAGCCCATAATACTCGTAGCAGTATTATTGAACTAATTGTTTTACTGCGCACATGCGCATTCGCTTTCGCTTCTTCTGTAAAATAAACAGATACTTTCAGAGCTAAAAAAACTTGTTTTCAACGTCACATTATTAAAAAATTGGGATGATTAAATTAATTGCCTGATTTTTATGACGAAAAGTTAGTTTTGGTTGTTTCGCTTGTATTGTCACAGTAGCTAAAAACATGTAAAAAATTACAGAAGTTTCGTGTAAACTTATAAAAAATTTGTTAAATATACTGTTCCGAGTTTCTTGAATGCTTCAAAGTTTAACATTTTGAGTAAAATTGATAAACTTTTATGCAAAAAATCTTTATTAAATACTATTTACATGCGACTAATATGGCGCATTCGGGACTAAAATCGGCAGGTAACGTGGCGCACAAGTTTCTGGTTTGTCTTGCTTCGAGAATCTTAACATGCAATGTGGATTTTTTAGTAACAAAGTGCCGGTTTCAGTTAGAAGGTAAGAAATATTCACTCAAAGTAATAATATTTTGTTTCTAATATGCGTAAAAAAGTTTTATTCTAATAACTATCGTGTATTTTAGAGTTATTTTAGAATAATTGTATTTTGAAATCTTTTTACCATTCAGGTTAGGTTTGTTCTGACAGAATGAATATTTAGCAGGTTTAGAGTAATGATATTATTTGAACGTTGAATCATTATAAATGTTTTGGAACAGAATAAAATTTACTTATTGTTAGTATAATTTTGATTTGTTGTTTATAAAACTTCTGTAAGCTTATCTTAAAGTACAAAATTTGTAGCACTCCTCAAATTATTGTGAGACATTCTGCACTGTTAAACAAACATTTTTTCTTGAAATTTCGGCTGACATAATCTCTCAAATATGTTAATAATATTAAACGTAAACATATTTTTCTTATTTTTATTAAATTTTAATATTTTTTCTTCATATTTTGTTCTTTATTCAATAATTATGAATTGAAATCGAAACACGCCATATCACCAAACAAGGTAGGATAACTTGGTGCAGATGTACTTTTTGGAAAACACATCAATTAACTGTTTTAATAAACATTAATTAAATTATCTCCATGCATAGAGCATTGGTAAGATATTGGCCGAAAGAAAATATATTTTATTATAATATTTTACTATACATCTGAATTTTAATCGTGCATTTTCCGTTATGTGCGCCGCATTCGCCGCCACTCCCCTATTTCATTTTTTAAATTGAAAACGCAAATTATCAAAAAATGGTACGAAAAAAATGTCTGTGATAAAAAGCAGCCATCTGTTGCGAATAAAAAAAATTGCGAAGAAAACTTACGCATTTCGTAATGGAGAATCTAAATTTGCAATAGAAAATAGAGGTTCCCGTTTAAAATTGTGAAGCTACCCCCCCCCCCCCACAACCTACGGGGGGTTGGGTGTGGGTTAAATTTTTCTGAGTCGCTTCTCCCCTAAAAAATAAAAACTTTTTATCATCAACATTTTTTGCGTAGGATGCATATTTCTTGAGATATTTCCATGTCTCAAGACAAAAAAAGCTCCGGGTATAGATTCGATTTCGAGTGTTTCCACTTTGTTTGTATTTATAATTATATGGTGCTTATTTCACGAGCACTTTGCTTCCCGTTAGCAAAAGTATTTGCTTCCTCATAGAGGAAGCATTAGTTATTTTTTTCAATAATAGACAAACCAAAGTCTTCATTTTGATCAATTTAAAAATAGAAATGTACAAAAAATGCAAAACTACAAAATAATACAAAAAAATTTTTTAACACAAAGACAAATCAGACAAATCAAATTTTGTATTCGAAATTATAATTTTTCGAGCTGGAAAAGGGATGGGAAAAGTTCTGTAGCAACCTATCCCTTTCGCAGCTTTATGATTTCTTTACAAAAATTGCCATAATTACCCTATTTGAAAACTCAGGATCAAAAAGTCTTTTCTATTCATGCGTCAACTTTGAATTATGTCGATGAAAAAATTTTTTCTGTTTGGAGCAGATGACTCAAATATTATAAATGAGCATAACTTCCTTAATCTTCAATAAAGTGTATTAATATTATAGATCAATCGATTTGCCTTGAATCAAGGAATCTTTTCCGTTCTTGCATCAATTTTGAATTATGTCAGTGAAAAAAGTTTTACTATAAAAAACCGATTTTCAAATATATAAATCACAATAACTTTCATACTCTTTAATAAAATGTATTAATATTATACCTCAATTGATTCTTTTCGAACCAAGGAATCTTTTATATTCTTGCATCAACTTTGAATTATGTTGAAGAAAAAAATTTTACTATAAAAAACCGTATTTTGAAATATTATGCATTATCATAGCTTCCTTACTCTTCAATAAAATGTATTAATATTAAAGGTCAATCGATTCGACTCGAATCAACACATCTTTTCTGTTCTTGCATCAACTTTGAATTATGTTAATGAAAAAAGTTTTACTATAAAAAACCGATTTTCAAAATATATAAATTACCATAACTTCCCTACGCATCAATAAAATATATTAATATTATAGGTCAATCGATTCGTCTCGAACCAAGGAATCTTTTATAGCCTTGCATCAACTTTGAATTATGTCAATGAAAAAAGTTTTACTATAAAAAACCGATTTTTCAAATATTATTAAGTGCTCAGAAAAAATGCAACAAATATTTTTAGAAATCCTTCGGTCAGTTTCAAGATATTAGTCGAGAAAATAAGCCCTCCAAATTTCATCAATTTATCTGCTACCGTTTTCATGTTATCGTGTTCACAAAAAAGCGTGACATCCACACATGCACACACACATTCACACACATATCCACGCATCCACACATCCACACACACACACACACATCCGGACAATTGCTTAGAACATTGTATTAGACATTTTTAAATTGGGGAAGGTTCAATTAAATGAATTTAAAAATTTTGGAAAATGTTACCATTACAAAGCTTCCTGTATGAGGAAGCAAAAATAATGATTTATCATAATTCTACTGCAGCGAGGTCTCTCCAATATAAATATATATACAAGATTAGGGAGAATCCAAATTCAGTATTCTTCTTCAAGGTCTTTTGTTTCCTTGGCCTACCCTAACATCTAATGTTTACGACTTTCCTGATGTTCTCTGCAGAATGAAATTTTTAAAATATTGTCATTTCTTGTGAAGTCTACCTTTAAGAGTAAAATGTTTGTGATTGGCAACTATAAAATTAATTTATTTTTTGGGTTTTCTTTCTACATAAAAATAAATATTTTTGAAAGGGTCTGGTTTTTGAATGTTTTAAGTTGATTCTTATGACGATTCTTTAAAAATCAATAAAAATTTTTTCATTTCTAATTTGAGTCATATGAGAAAGCATTCGATTCTTTAGACAAGGGGGCCCACTGATACTTTCAGAGACAGAACGAGGAACAAACAATGGAGACAGAAAAAGGAAGATATAAAATCAAAAAAACAGAAATAATCTTCTCAAAATAACATTTTTTACATGTATTTAATTTGTGAAAAGGACGGAAGTACCAATGTTAACGTAATGAAAAGCTATCTTTTACTAGAGTTTTTGCTGTCCTTCCTCTGCACAAGGTTATTAATTCATTCTGTTTGTATACCTTGGAATGAATTTTTCTATTTTCCTTTAAATTAAATCTGGATACTTGCTGATCGCTTTCAAATTAAGGATATACATTTTAGCATTTTCCAATAATAAGAGCCACAAGTAGAATGTTTTATAATTAAACGTTTTCTTTTTACTTTTAAATTGAAAAATACAATTACTTTATATTTTTTATATGATTCTTCTTTTCTTTGGAAGAAATACATTCCCTTTCAGTAATTTCCTGAAATTGATTAATTTCAAAAAAAGTATAGCCTACTCTTCATTTAATCTATTACTTCTTTCCCGTTTATTTTCTTTTATATTCTAACGTTACAGCTAGAGCGCATTCTCCTTAAACTTTTTCTGTAGGCAAATCTAGAAGCAAAAAAGAGTTTAAAGAATAGCAAGTTCATTTGTTTCTAGGGAAACTTTGAGATAGACCCAAACCATGAAAGCAGCATTACGTATTCATTTGTGATTTCCGGCGGCATGAGAGGCAGGCGCGGACTGGCTGTAAAGGGCAGGAATGCTGGAAATAAGGTTTCGATTTCAGGCACTAATTGGGCACCGTTGTATTTCCCTCGAGAATAGTCGGTAGGAACCAGAAAGTACTTACCATTTTCGGAAACTTTCGTTTCCTACTTGGAGCAGCAAGTTGATTAAAAAGAGAAGGGGTATCTTAAAAAAAGAAAGAAATGGAGAAAGAGTTAAATATCTAAGCGCTGTGCAATAAGAGGAAGAACAGCGTGAAAAGGTTGAGAGGAACGAATGCGATGTAATAGAATGTGTATGTAATAACCGATAAAAATATAGCCTTCCTCACATTCGTGTAGAGGAAGTAGGAATGAAGAAGAGACGGACGGGAGTGGAAAGAAAGAACCCTTACGTGCATACGAAATTTTTCTAGACACAATTTTCCTGCATAAACGGGTGCTGGGAAGTGGATTAAAAAGAGGAGCACCTTCATAATATGCCAAATGTTCTGTTAGGATAAATTACATCATTTTCTTCAAGTCTTAGTAACTTTACATCTTTTCTGTTTCCTCGTGGTTATAAAAGGGTACAAAGAGCCCACTTATATTTTGTAGAATTTCTTTAAAATATTATTTTGTTAACTTTTGCGATTCAATTTCCCAGTGGTATAGTGATTTTGCTTGAAAAAGCAGATCTTTGATCAGGATTCGCTTCTGCTTACCGATTTGAGGTACTGTGTACCATCTTTGGTTGAGGGGTTGATGTAACCTTCCTAGACAAGGGATGGGCGTTTCATGACGTCAGCACACAAGCAGCCTCGTAGAGAGTAAAGAGACTAAGCAGGAATGCATGTATTGTACCCATACTGCTGGATATGATTGAAAATGTCCCACAAAATGTACAAGGAGACGCATCGACGTGCCGTAAGATAGGCGATGAGAAGAAGAATGAGATTTCATCACACAAAGCGCGGAGATTAATAAAGTTCAACCCTTCTTTGACGCGCGATTCGTGAAATATATGGAACATTGCGGATTTGATCAAGCATACCAATGCATCGCGAGGACGCAACATTGTCGTTTCAAAAATATTAAAGATGATCAGCTATTGACTTCGATGAAATACGATATGTAGCTTTAATGACTGTACATTATTTTGTATGCTAAAATGTTCTAATCTCACAATGATTTGATTTTGGTATATGAAATGGTGAGCCCTTGAAATGGTTAGCGCTGGATTTGCAGTCACAGGATTCCATTCCTCGTGATTACACAATAGGAAACAGCTATCCTGAAAATACCGCTATCTCATTGTCTGTCGAGTCCTCTTCAAAGTACCTGACTCAGTATTCTCAGTTGACCTAGGCAGAAACCACCCTCATCCTCTGTTGTCGGCTGCAGAAGCTGTAACGCGTTTTGTCTGTGGGAGACCGCAATTAACCATCTGGGGGTCCTCTAGAGCTTGGACGACAAGCACATTTAGTGTGAAACGTCAGGTGGACCTATGTGGCTATCGTACAGGAATCGAATTTCACTAGATGGACTGAACTGTTGCCGGAATCTCCGAAATATGTGCGTGGACGAATCCCCTATAAGAATAAAAAAAATAAATGCTCGAAATTTATTTTTTTTTAAGCAGAGCTATATTTCTAGATTACAATATTGAAAACAACCTTAAAATATTTCCTCTTAAGTTTGCTTTTTAAATTCAAAGCCAATAAACTTTTACTTGTCTGAAATAATTTTGTAGTTGCCCGATATAAAAACTTGTTTTGAGAAAAGAAAGATGCTAATGGCTTCATCTACCTAGGGTACTTGGTAAAACTACTTGGTAAAACAATTCCTACACGTGCAAATCTTTTTTGACTGCATTCCGAATCGTGGTTTTTGACTTTTAAGCAAGGCAAGACAGCCGCAAGATCGACATTTATTATATCAGAGGAGTAAACTGGATAATAAAGAAAAGAATTCCTTCTTTATGTCGGTCCTGTTTTATGGCTAGCAGTATGACATCTTATATCGCGTACTTACAGCCACCCCTTACTGATCATAAATGCGGTTGGTGACCGCTTTCACGTCCACGTGACAGTTTTTTTCTCTTACTGGTCGCAATATCAGATCTGATTTATAAGTGGATAGAGAACCTGGCCTATAATGAGTGTTACTGCACACAAGTGTAACAATAAAAAAGTTATATTATTGTATCGTAGTCTACAGATGTGGGGCTTTCAGCAATTAGTTTCCAGGTTAATTATGAACCTATTTTTGCTCTTACTACCGTCCTTGAGCCTTTTCCAGAAAAAGCGTGGAAGAAAAAGTCGGTCATTCATCGTAAGAGATAGTTGAACATTTTGTAAGATAATTGATAGGATTGTTACGTCGAAGGGTCGTTGAACAAAAGCACCATTGTCAGGCAGTCAGGATGCGTTATATCTGTTGGTTGAAACCCCTATCCGGATGCATAGTATCGACGTCGGTGTTGATCGAAGTGTAATAGAGATAACTCGAACTGCGGTTAGTCGAGCGCAGGATGCACTTGCACGGACAGAGATTAGCAAAGGACGTTGCGTGACCTCAAAAAGGATTATGCTCCACTGGAGCTTCAGTAACTAGGTACCTGGATCACGTTAACTATTGCCTATAAATTTCATCTCCAATCAACGTATTCTCTCCTAGCACAATTTTCCGATTAAACAAAACCACATGCTGCAATAGAATTTTGCGATGGTACTGGCCACTTTGTACCAAGAACTTCATCACGCAACTCGCAACAAAGTAGCTCATCTTACTGCCACACAAAAGGCAATAGAATCAAATACAACATTGTGAGAAACTTTTCCTTGCACCAAAATTTACTACGGTCAGTGGTTTCCAAACTAGACTCTTCAATTGTCAATCGTGTAATGATGAAAATATCTTTAATGTTTCAGGCTCTAGTTCTAAGGTAGAGTTGAAAATATTATAACCTATTATAATGTGTCATAAGATGTTATAATCTATTGTGTAGGTAGGCAAAAGATCAATTTCGGAATGACACAACGCACACCATTATGGCAATTTAAGTTGGTATATTTAGTCAGTCAGGTCTGAGAAGGTACCCGGGTACGAACTCTGATAGCTGGCTGGGTCAACATGCGCGTATTTGCCGTAGCTTCCTCGCAAGACTTCGCGACTCACTTGCAAGCGGGGATCGCCCGTGCACAATCTGGCGCAAGATATTGCTCGGAAATGCGCCACTCACCCTTCACCGCCCCAACAGTTACTGATGTTTACCTTGCATGCTCCCTAATATTCGTCTGAACCTCTATGCCGCCGGAGGGGAAAGCAAGAGGCAACACTCTAAACAGTGATTTTGCAGAGAAGATTCAAGTTTTGTACTTTCTTCCTTGTTTCAGCGGATGTTGCGGACGAGTGAACAGATTATGTCTTTGTAAGATTCCCGCGAAGTAGTAACTCAGGCTCGACTTTGGGGACGCGAAACTTCAAGATTTTAAACAGTTGTCAAGACCAACCCGTTGGGTTTCAGGGTTGATAGACGCTTCCTGTTATAATTCAAGTAGAGCGGGTGAATGGCTGTTATCAGGAAGACAGGGAACAGAAGCAGAAAAGGACGAGAAAGGGGAATAAAGATGAAGATGAGGGAAGAGGAAGTAAAGAGCGATTCTGATAGACGCTGCCATGAAAATGAATTACAATAAGCAAAGTTAAGTTGGATGATCCACGCATTGTGCCCTCTACTATTTCTCCACTGTACTTACTGGTCGAACTTCTAGATACTGTATAAGAACTTTCAGAGTACCTACCAAGGCTATTCTTGCGTCTTTGTTTCCTAAGGCGTTAAATTAATTGCTGCGTTTTTGACATCCATTCCTTCTCGGATCCTGACACTCGACGTTGGATGGGATGATAAAGGAAAAGTTACCAGTGCAGACGTATATGGCTCTAGGAATATTATTCCTCGGATCTATCCTTCCACTTTGTTTTCTTCTGCAAGTCGATATACTATTAAAGTATTATCTGTTCCAAACAATTCCTAACTTATCTTGTTTCTTGAAATTCAAGTAAAGTTTTATTCAATACGAAGAAAAATATAGCAAGGTAGTAGGTAATTCTTGTGTAAATAGTCGCTAGAAATTGGTATCAAATCATCAACTAAGAATGAGAAATGTTTGGATTAAGGCCGACGCGTTAGTCAGCGAAATCAATGCAGAATGAAGGATTAGCATTGCAGAAGTGTGTAATTCATTTGCATATTATCGTATTTGACTTCATTACGGAACTTGATGTTTTGGAAACTGTGGGGATGATAAGAAATGGGAGATCCACATCAATTAGTGTAGGTAGAAAATTCAAACAGAGCGTGAAGATTCAGTCTTATTTAGGAGAGACTCTAGGATTCTTAGTCAGAGTTCAGTTTTGAGTGACATATTAAAACTTTATTTTGAAAAATATGTTTCGGGATGTCCTGTATTATGCCCATAAAGCTTGAAGAATATTAGTTATTCGTAAGACTTTTTTGTCTACGGTATTGTAAATTTGCTCTTATAATAACGCTTATGTCGATAAGATAATGTGGAACAAATATTGGCTGCCGAAGGAGAAATTCATTGTTCATAGCTCGAACGGCAAAGTTCAAAACTGTAAGGCGAGGAACACCGACATCAAGGCAGATTGCAGAGTAATCGTTACACTGGTACTTGCCCTGCCACTGGAACTTCATCCAGAAGTTCGAGCACAAGGAAAGCGCTGAGGCGGCCAGCTTTTGTTCTTATGCATTCGACCCATCCGTTCTACCGTTCCAATGTTACGGGTAGCTAAGAAACTATAGAAGATACGTTGCTCTTGTTAGACCCATCCACGTTTCACTGCAACAAGAAAGTCAGTTAACTTAGCCCTAGGTCAAAGATGGATTCACTGGGTTAGCTGCCACTGAAGTGAATTTTAGACATAGATAAGATGCATACGTAAGTCGGTACATTATTGATGAAAGTAAAATTATCTTCATATCGGTAAGCTATCAGACTATATGGAGAATTAAAATCCAACTCCTCAGGATAGATGTTTATTAAGACAAATTCAATGAGCAATAGGTCACGAAAAGCAGAATGATCAGACATATCAGACATTTTATCACATTTGAGCAGAGCTACCTAGCGCCTTTGTACTGATTGCATTGCGCGAACTGCTATTATCAATGGTGCTATGAAGCTGATACCTGGAAAACCGGGATGCAACGTTCCAGAGCGACGAGTTTCTTCTTCATGCTGGTGAAGGAAAGTTTGTTGTTTCGAAATATCGTTAGCGAGACTATCGTGGTGAAACGTGGAAGACTCTGACTGCTAACTCTGCGTGTCTTTTTGGAGCTTCTTTAGTGACAGCTGTCGACGAAGTGCAAAGTTGTTAACGATAATTGGTGCTTGTTGACGGAGAGTGCTCTCTACTGTTATACAGAAAAAATCACTGAAAATTTACGCATTTCAGAATAGCGTAAATTTTAAAAAGAGTCTGCGAAAAGATATCTCCATCTATAATAATTTGCATAATTCTAAAGAAGATATTAAACATTAATAAATTGACGATTAGTAAGACGGAGAGGATATTTGGTTCGTGAGTTGCATCGTATATGCAAAACCAGGAATTCACATTTGGGATTTCTAAAACCCGTCGAGATCGAGCAAGCAAACGTACTATTCGAACACAACCCAACAGATAGCATCTCGGTAGAGTGACGTTTACATAATCTTGGCATTACTTACCTTCTCTCTCGAGGTTGCTCAAGGGGGTTCCTCCAGCTTGGTGAGATGGAAGGAGACGATTCAAGGATATTCTGGAGGTACAGTGGTGGGGAAGTGACAACAAAAGCCTAGCACGGATTAGGATCCATCACTGACGCGGCTGCTCTGCAGCCTGGAAACCGGAAACTGGCACGGGAAGCACGATGAGGAACAGACGCTAACTCGAAATGAAGAGGGATAGATGAGAAGATAAAGGGAAATGGAGATAGAGCAACTTCCTCTTAGTTATTTAAAAATCCCGAAGGTTATGAGATTGTTTGATGTACTATAAATGGTAACTACTTTTCTGAATGAGTATTATATTTAGACATCTATTTTAGATTTTTGAAGACAGTTTGCAGGTCAAATCTTTAAGCAGATCAAATTATTTAAGTATTGGAGACTTTGGTTTCTGTGCAA
Source organism: Andricus curvator (assembly GCA_932195095.1). Taxonomy (NCBI): domain Eukaryota; kingdom Metazoa; phylum Arthropoda; class Insecta; order Hymenoptera; family Cynipidae; genus Andricus; species Andricus curvator. The sequence continues at coordinate 81,827 of CAKNYM010052576.1, forward strand.
GGATTAAATTGGATGTTCTGCTAAGTCTCTTTTGAATTTATGCACATTGACTCTGATAATGATATAATATAATGTAAATATATCCAGTACACATAGGTATTATTCCTGGAATGTAGTATGTTCATCATTTATTTGTAGCCTTTAATATCTCACCTGCTAACGTTAAGCTTTTGGGGTTGAATCAGTCTATCCCTTTCACACCCGCACTGTTGAGAGACAGCTGTTGGATGATGGGTCGTCGATTGCTTGTGCGACTCGGGAGATGAAATGGGAGAAAGATAGAGATAGAAATAGACAATCAGTTGAAGAGGGATATAGTACAGGAGATAGAGGGATAGAGAGATATAGGGTGCAGGTTAGAAGATAACGGGAATGGAGAGAGGCAGACAGGGAGACAGAGAGAACGGAAGAGCAAATGTCAGAGAGAGAGAGAGAGAGAAAGAGAAAGCAAGTAGGGAGCATTTCTTCCGGAAGGAAAAATAAATTCTTAAATGATATTTTGCTATTTCAAGCTGGGAAACAAATTCAATCCTTGTTGCAATCGTACCTTCGTAAAACGGATGTTTGTAGCCTACATGTAAGGCACTTGAAATAAATTAGTGCAGTGATTCTCGTTGCCAACGTCGTATTGGATAACATGGTTTTACTAACACGGTCCCTGGGCCCAGTTTGCGCGCCAAGGTGCTAACTCGAGCTAAATGAGATGAATGTCGGTTCGCTAATGGTAGTTACGAATTACCGCTAGAGCTGGTTAGTTTGATTAGAGAGAGGTTCAGTCAAGCTTATCGTAAGACCTATCTCTTTTTCTCCGAGTTATTCGCACTTCCGCAATGATCATTAACAGACAGGGATTGAGTGGATGCTACTAATTAGAACAAAAAATTAAATGTATAAAAATGATTATATCTGGTTAGTTCTTCATTAGAAAATTTTCGTTTCGACCAAGATTTTACTACGTCAAAGATGAGAGATTTAATATTCAAGATTAAAGATCGATTGATCACGTGCTTAATTGCGTTAGAAATAGTGAGGTTGGTCAATCGGAGAGTATGAATCAGTTTCTCAACTGTTGCGTTGGGAATGAATTGGATGATGGAAACTCGACGGCTTGTCTGACCTCCTTCGATTGTAAAGCCCTCCAGGGATGCTAAGACTATTCGCACAATCCCCCTTCCTCTTGTTTCTCCATTCGGCCTTTCTGCTAAGTTTTAGTGTTGATCTACTTGCGAAAATACGAACACAATACAGCACACGTCTCAAACAAGTTCGAAACTTAGGGTGGCCGCTGCGAATCAAAGGTGCCTTTTAGGTAGTGATGGGATATCGAAAAAAAAATATCGATATTTTAAATATCGATAAATCGGAAACTAAATATCGAAAACATCGATATATCGGATAAAAAATATCGATATTTTCGATATTTTTTATTTTAAATATATAATTAATTATAATGAGTATAACCACATTATTATTAAAGAAAATGTATTAAAGCAACAAAGTGTTTTCATAAAATTTGTGTATGTTGATTCTTCTCTTCCAACCTTCCACAGAAAGTAAGTTTGTAGAAAAACAAAAATATCTTAGAATAACACATAGCGTTGCTATGTGTTGCATTGTAATTTGTTAACTTCTGCAAAACAACCTTCGGAATTTGTTGCTTTGGTTTTAAATTCCATAGCTTTGGTTGATTTCTGCGATTGTTTATTTGCCTAATTAAACAAAATAAATTGGGTTTAATGGTTGTAAGATAATAAATCGAAAGAAATTGTACGCTTGTTTTTTAAAAACAGTAACTATATTTTAAATAAGTCTCCTGCGTTAGGCATATAAGGGGCTGTCCATAAACTACGTTATCAATTTTAGACAACCCCCCCCCCCTCCCCGAAAAGTAATGTAACCCAAGAACTGTATAAAAACATAGGACAAAAAGTGATTTTTCACGAAAATAGGGTAATAATGCAGGACAAAATTCTTTCAAATAAAATTAATGTAAATACTATATTGAATGCAATATGAAACACTTTAAATTCGTAAGATTTTAAGTCGCTACTCGGTGGGTTTCCTATCACCACTACGTAGCGCGTCCTCAGGTTGCGGATAGAGGAACGGCCCGTAAGGCTGAACAGCCCCCAAGGTTAACTGCGAATACAAGAATAAGCAGTCGCGGACAGCCGATAGGAGCCAGTCGTGGGTGTGGTGAATCTAGCACTGGTAAAAAATAGGTACACGACAACCATGGCTTGGGGGGACCCACCCATTCGCGTTCATACACAATGGGTGGGTTCTGGCAAGCCAAGGTGCCGCGTGTACCCACCTAGAAACTATACCCGAACCAAAACTAAAAATCTTGTAAGGGAAAAATCCTGCTGCCCATTGGACACTGCAGCGATGACACTGCCCGCAAGGGATGTGTGGAATGATTCGCCTGCATAGGGCCAAAGGGGTATTGATGCCAGTAGGCGCGCTGCCTTGCAGGGGGACGTTAGGGTACGAGGATGAAACTGTAATGTGTCTGACGACAAGTTGACATGGTCCTTGTCAGAGTCGGAAAGCTCCCATACTTAGACCTAGGGAGGTATGGGGGTTATCACTCCTGGGACAGTGGACTCACCTACGATCGGAATAGGATCCTAACGTGCGGATTATCTTGAAACTACCATGGCTAACTTGCAAAAACAAAATACTACAGTTAAAGATCCAAGGGTGGGAACTCTAAACGCGCGTAGTCTAAAAACTGGCCGATTTAGCGAACTTATTAAGATAGCAATTGAATACAAAACTGACGTAATAATACTTCAAGAAACCTGCTGGTCGGGCGATTTCGCGTCAATTTCTAGGGATAACTATACTTTCTACTGGGGAGGAGCTAAGGGGCAAAGACTGGGGACTGGTTTTCTTATTAATAAAAGAATTTCGCAAGCACTTATCGACATGCAATTCATTAACGACTGGTTATCATACATTGTACTAAAGGGTAATTTCAGCAAACACGTATTAATCAATGTGCACTGCCCCACCGAGGACAAAGACGAAGACACTAAAGATCTTTTTTATGAAACAATCGAGCAGGTTTTTGACAAGTTCTCAACGTTTGACGCAAAAATAGTATTGGGGGATTTCAACGCGAAAATTGGAAAAGAACCAATGTATAGGCCTACAATAGGATCAGAAAGTTTGCATGACGTCAGTAATGATAATGGAACCAGAGTAATAATCTTTGCAGCTTCAAAGAACCTCGTTGTCAAAAGCACATATTTCAAGCATAAAAATATACATAAGGCCACCTGGACATCACCAGATGGTAATACTCACAATCAGATTGATCACGTTCTAATAGACAGAAGACGTCATACAAACATTCTCGATATAAGATCGTATAGGGGAGCGGATTTAAATTCAGACCATTTTCTCGTGATAGTAAAACTAAGATCTAGGCTAGCGTTAAGTAAGAAAACAAGCCGCACAGAGCCAACAGTTCGTTTCAATATAGATAAGTTCAAAACAGCAACAGAAACATTAAATTACCAAGTTGAGATTTCTAATAGTTTCGACGCTCTCCAAGAACAGAGAGACGATAACAATAATCACGAGGAGGACCCGGAAACCCTCTGGAGCAATACGAAAAAGGCGATAAAGGCAGCCGCGAAACTTACGATAGGTTTAAAGAAAGTAACCAAAAGCAAACCATGGTTTGACGAAGAGTGCAAACTCTGGTTTGAGAAACGTCGGAAGGCCAGATTAAGTAGTTTACAAAATAAGTGCGATCAAACACATAAGAAATATCTCGAGATTAGCAAAAGTACAAATAGGCTCTATAGATCCAAGAAAAGGGAGTGGGAAAAGAATAAAATACTAGCAATAGAAGCGCATAATAAACAAAATAACCCGCGTGAGATGTACAGGGGAATCAATTTTATAAGGAAAGGCTTTCAAAGTAGAACGGAAGTAATGAGGGACGAAAATGGCAATCTAGTAGCCGATGCGACAGAGAGACTGAATTTATGGAAAGATTATTTCGATAAACTATTAAATGTACGCGAAGCCCCCGTTGAAGGTAATCTCGGCGAAATCCACACTGCTGATCTATTAATTAACGATCCTACTGATATAGAAATAGAAATGGCCATAAAGAAGTTGAAAAATAACAAAGCCGCGGGCATCGATGACCTACCGTCAGAACTGATAAAAAATGGAGGCCCTTGCCTCACAAGGCAAATTTGTAAATTGATACGCGCAGTTTGGAAAACAGAACGCATGCCGGAAGAATGGAATACCTCTATCATTATTCCCATCTTTAAAAAAGGCGATAAAACTAACTGTAACAACTATCGGGGAATTTCACTTGTGCCTTCGTGCTACAAGATCCTGTCTAATGTTATCCTAAGTAGACTAACTCCTTTTGCCGAGGAAATCATTGGGGATTACCAGTGTGGATTCCGCCGAAACCGATCTACAAGCGATCAAATTTTTACAATTAGACAACTGTTAGAAAAGAAATGGGAATTTAATGAAGCAGTACATCAGCTATTTATCGATTTTAAAAAAGCTTACGACTCTATTATACGCGCGCGAATGTACTGGATCCTAGAGTTCTTGGGTGTGCCAAGAAAATTGGTTAGACTTATCGAAATTTGCTTAAGCGGCAGTAAGGGTAGAATACGCGTAAACGGTAGTTTATCTGAAGAGTTTTCGATCCGCGATGGCCTGAAACAGGGCGATGCACTTTCGTGCGTCCTTTTTAACTTAGTTTTAGAATACGTGGTTAGGCAAGTGCAGGCGAATCCGACCGGTGCTACCCTCAATGGGGTAATACAAATTCTTGGATATGCGGATGATCTCGACGTACTAGGGGATGATAAAGAAACGGTAGCTAAAAATGCAGAAATCTTGATCGCAAAAGCCAAAGAGATTGGCTTGGAAGTTAGCGAATCGAAGACAAAATATATTACCGTCGTCAGGTCCGGAGAAAGTAATCAAGACGGGGATCTAATGGCCGGAAATATGAAATTCGAAAGGGTTAACGAGTTTAAATACCTCGGGTCTATTATAACTAGCGAAAATAAGATTAAAACGGAAATCAATGCGCGGCTACACGCTGGCAATGGGTGCTATTATGCAGCAAACACGCTACTAAAATCGCGATCGCTATCTAGAAACATCAAAGTAAGAATTTACAAAACGATAATAATGCCGGTCGTCATGTACGGGTGTGAAACGTGGGCGCTGACGAAAGGAGAAGAGAATAGGTTTAGAGTTTTCAAGAATAAATTACTTAGAAAAATCTATGGTCCAAAAAGGGACGAAGAGACCGGCGAGTGGAGAAAACTGCATAATGATGAGCTGCACGCTCTCTACGGGTCAGCAAATATTAATAGAGTAATGAAAGCGCGTAAATTAGGATGGGCGGGGCATGTAGCAAGAATGGGCAATGAAAGAACAGTGGCGCAAGTTTTAAGAGGGAGACCGACTGGTAAGAGACCCCTAGGCAGACCGAGAAACAGATGGGAGAAAAATGTAAGGGATGATCTAAAACAACTAGGACATGATTACTTAAACTGGATGGAGAATGCACAAGACAGAGATGTGTGGCGGTCTCGGGTAGATGAGGCAATGAACTTTCGAGTTCGAACTGCTAATCTATAATAATAATAATAATAAGATTTTAAGTCGAAATATATATTTCATTTTCAACAAAATACATTAATTTTTAACCAAAAATAGAATAGTAAAATTTTCAGATAAAAAATACATGTTTAACAACATAAAAACAAATTTTTAACAAAAAAGTTAAATTTTCAACCAAAAAGATGAATTTTCTAGCAAAAAAATCAATGTTCTAGCAAAAAAACACATATTTTCAACAAAGTACATCAAATTTCAGCAAAATTGTTGAATTATAAAACCAAAAGAAAGAATTACATACAAAAAAGTTGAATTTTCATCCCGAAAATATGATTTTTTAACAAAAAAGTTCATTTTCCACCAAAAAGTCAAATTCTTATGAAAATAGTTTAATTTTTAACCAAATAGTTAAATTTAAATCAAAAATATGAATTTTTAACAAAACAGTTAATTTTTAACAGAACCAGATTTATTTAGAACCAAATAGATGCTTTTTTAATCAAAAAGGATGCATTTTTAATCTAAAAGGATGAATCTTCAACCAAGAAGATTAATTTTCGACCAAAAAAGACGAATTTTTATCAAAATACATGAATTTTCAACTAAAAAGATCAATTTTCAACCAAAAATGGAATATTTACATTGTTGGTTAAAAAAATTAATTCTCAACCAAAAAAATGCGAATTTTTAACAAAATACATGAATTTTCAACCAGAAAAGGTCAATTGTTAATAACAAAATATCAATTATTAACCAAACATGGAATAGTTACAATATTAGTTAAAAAAATTATTTTTTGACCAAAAATAAAGAATTCTCAACAAAATAGTTACATTTTCAAGTAAAGAGATGAATTTTCAACTAAAATGATGAATCTTTAGAAAAATGAATTTTCAGCAAAATATTGCAAACCAAAAGATGATTTTTTAACTCTGTCCTGAGACTTATATTATTTAGAAATATTCGCATTATACAGATTAGAAAGTATACAAAGGTAAATAATGAATGAAAAATATGTCTGCTTACGGTTTCTTGTATTTAGTTTTTGTTTGGGTTTTCACTCACTTTTCAACTAAAAAGCACATTCTGTCAAGTAACATAATAGTGATGGGATATCGATATCGAAATTATGTCAAAATATCGATATTGACTTTGATATATCGGTTTCTAATTATCGATATGAAATATCGATATATCGGACTCTGAATATCGATATTTTCGATATTTCGATATCGATATCCCATCACTACTTTTAGGGCAAAGATAACTGAGCGGATTAGAAAAGGGTGGTATGAGATGAAGCTCATCAAGGTAATGCAGCTGGGATTATCCTGTGACTAAACAGGATCTTGACGCGAGTAGAGCACCGTGAACAGTGGGAATAGACGGCTTTCCAGACCGTTATGAATTAATCGATTGATCGCAACTCCTTAGAGACTCTCTAGAATTGACGTGCGGTGTCCACTAGGATGGTCCAATAGTGCTGAATAGTGACTCCGGACCAACTGCGTGCCTAATAACATCTCCATCTCTTGAGATTCAATGATAATCTAATCACTTCCTGAAATAAATAATATATACAGTATTAGAGGATTTAGATTGCTAATCTGACAAGCGATAAAATAGAATTTGGTAGGAGAATATAAAGCTGCTCGGCTTAACTCGTAGTTATTGTGTTGCAAATTCGAAAACATTGGATAAAAAAATCCAAATTATTTTTAGAATGATTATTAACATCATATATGAGGAAATGTATTTGAAGTATGGGATTGGAGAAAATTTAGTACAGCATTTCGTATTGCTCAGAGGATAGTAAATTTTCATTTAACCAATACATTGAGTTTTGTGAAATATTTTCCCAAGGTTATTTTCAATCCTGAGAGCTTTGATCCGAGTGATAGCACTTCAGTAAATTTCCAGCTTGTACGGTATATTGGCGCTTCCAAATATATCTTTTGTGCGTAGCATCGTCGTCAGACGAGCACGTGGATAAATACGCACGTTTCGCGGATTGATAGACTACAGCACACTTTGGCAAACTTCTCCACTTGGTGATGCACTTTAAATTAAACTCAAATAGAAAATGAATCGCAGGGGGGTCCTTATCGCCCGCGACTAATTGTGTTGAATCCACGAAGCGGAATGTAATTGTCAGGTGGATAAATGGTGTATCACGTGCCACAACAATGCGCCCGAATTAATCCAAAATCAAATTGATTTTCTTAATCGAGAAAGTACCTAATCTTCCCTCAAATTCAGAACAAAGGGTCATGAAGGCTCTCCTATTCTGCTACACAATTATTACTGTAAATTATAATCATTTAATGAATAATTAATTTATGTCAAACAGATTGCTAACATTTTTATGTTGTTTTATGTTACAGGTGAGTGTCTGAGAAAAAAATATTTGGTTTGGTTCTTTTCCGGGCTGTGGGTGAGTTTTCGTTCTTGAAAGAAATTTTTAATTAAACGAGCGCAATCCACTTTGTTATCTCGCTGTCTCGCCATCCCTGGCTTACTTTCGAGAGACAGCCCTTAATTATAACGTTTCTCTCGATACGTCACGTAGATTACGTCTCGCAATCGAAGCAGTTAGATATTGACCTAAAAAGCTGGAACCAGGGAAGAAAATAAAGAACAATCGACGTTCATTTCAACCAAGTGAATCGCGAGTTTCTGACGTTTTCACCGACGCAAGGGAAGTTTGACTCCTGCAAGGGGGTTGATACGATCTGCCAAACGTCACTCGGGCAGACTAGTCTATATTTGAATTCGGGCTTGGCACGACTGGCAATTTCCGCAGGAACTTTCGATATATTTTTCTATCGACCTGCCCTGACGTTCGCACCAAAATTAATGTTCTTACGAGTTTTGTCGGAAGTTTTCGATATCAACGGCAGTTTAGAGATGGAGATCCTTGATACTGAGCGCAATCTTTAGGCCTTCGAGTGGCAGACGAGTTCGCGATTAATGATGTCTACTATAAATTCTCTTTGTTGTTTCCTTATTTATCTGTGTTGTGAAATTTGTAATTTTATGTTTAGAACAAAAGTACAAAATGAAAATTAAAATCCTGTAAAAGGTAAATATTTATAATCTAGTCTTAGGCCGGTAGAGACGAGTAGGAAGGTGAATTTTGCCAGGGCTTTAGGCGAGCGGTGGCAATATCAGAAGCGGTAACTCCCTCGCGTCGTCAGCGTGTTTGTACTAGTTGCTACACGACAATATCCATGTCAGGACATTTAAACCAACCGACTGCCACAAACCGAGGTGATGTACACAGCTCTTCTAAGATTACTAGACAGTTTCATTATGGTTATGAAAAGATTCGCGAGGACGCTTGAATGCCCGGCTACTCTTTCTCTTTGTGTTTCCGAAGACGCTTTCAAGAAGCGAAAAGAAGGTTAGATTGCAGCCTCTGTCCGGGTCGAGCAAAATCTAAAAGGGACTTTCTGCTTTCTCAAACGGCCCATCTCAAAGCGCATTTTAGTTTAAAAGAAAATCTTCTCTTCTGAATGAGAATCGACTATTACTTTACTTTTATTAAGAAATATTGTATGGCTTTGTGAACAAATTTAATTCTCGTGTAATAAATATTTCTTATTCATCAAAGTTGTTTACTTCATTATTTATAAACGGATTTTGAGCTCTTGAAAAGAGGTTCGTAAATGTTTTCTTCCATGACAGATGATATGAAGTAATGGGAAATCAAAAAACTGTTTTATGTTTATTTTTTCTAAATTCAATCACATGATATTCATTTGCGTAGAAGGAAGTTTCACGCTTAATTGCACTCCAGTTCTAAAGTACAATCACTTCTTCTAGAGGAATAGAAAATCTACATGTAAGCCTCATACTCTGAGTCTGAACCTTAACTATATACCCGAAAGTCTTCGATGTGTCGTTTGTACACAACTACAGAACATCCTCTGTCATCTACACGATTTATCCACAGGAAATGCTATAAAGATTTCCTAGATATTGAACCCCTCATACAGTATACATCGAAGTGTACACTCTACCCGGATGACACGAAAATAGTAATTCCTTCTCTTAATCTTGCTTCGAACAACTCCATGTGAAATTGCCCTGTGTTTACTCCATTATACAATGCCCATGTATAACCATTAGAACGAATTTTGAGTAATCATTTCATCTAAATAATTATTTTATGTGCAAATAATTTCTTTTTTATTATTTTGGAAACGTAAAATATGAATAGTAGGGAGAGATGAATAGTAGGAATAGTAGGGAGAGATTTACAATATTTAAAGTAGTCTTTTGAAGTAAGCAGAACTTCGGTAATGGAAAAAGTGACAGAGTCATTCATGGTAGGACTCTTTTGAGCATCAGTAAAGAAAGAACCTAGCTGACGTCATGTCCTTTCAATTTCACATTAATCGGATGGCAGTCGCCGCTCGTTTCTCGCGTCGCTTTGTCCTTGAAAATGTCATCTCGCCGTAGAGAAGCTTTTATCCGTGGTTATCGTACTTGTGTACTGTGATCGAGAACGACCTAGTTCATGTCGTCTTTTACAACTTGCGTATTGTCATCACTAATTGTAAAAAAAATTGCGGAGTCAACGCGGACATTCCTTTGATTCTGCCTTCTCCTATTCAAGTTTGAGACCATTACCGGTTGCTCAAATGATTTTTGAATTTTTAAAGAAAATCCTTTACCTTTTATATATTTCTACTTCTCTGAGTAGAAGAGAAACGAAAATAGGTTTTGAAAAAATTTGTAAATAAATCCTAGATGATTAGTAAGAGATTAATTTCAAAGTAATCAGTGAACGTTGAGGTAAATTGGAGGTTCAATCCGAGGTTAAGGTTGAGAACCACTAAGGTGGTAGGTCCTTCTCGAGCGCCCTATTAATTACGAAGCAATGGCTCGCGTGATTCGAGCTATTTGCTCGTCCACCCCCCGTCGTCTTACCGCACCCTTCAGAAGCACATTCTCCTTCGAACTCAGCCTTCAAACAAACCGTAAGCAACAAATCCAGAGTGTACCGAACTACCTACGTACGAACTTGCCTTCGCTCGAATATGTCGGAGCTCGCACTAGTAATATTTTTGAAAAGTTTCCAGCTATCCACTCCACTTTCCCCTAACTCTTCGTATGAATTGAGAGTGTTGGGATGAAATCCTTCAGGACGGTAGAAGGAAGATAGAGTTAAAAGAAGGAAAATGGTAGTTGTTGATAAGTTCGAGTCCATGTGGTTACAAATATGTCACCTGAAAATTGTCTACCGAAAACCCACCAACGCCATCACCCTCATCAGGATAAAGGCAAACTGGGTCGCGACTGCGAAGAGTTTTAAGACCCGAAGAGCAATAGAGCTTCCGACCCCTTTCTTATTTCACTTTGTATCCGCAACCCCTGCAACTCTACCCATTCGAAAACTCAATGCGACTGTTTTGATAGTTTCGCGAAAACACGATGTCCTTCTGCTGCTATCCTCGCGAAACAAATACCATGGGAAACGGAAATGTTCTTTTAGATCACATTTTGCCAGAGAAAATATATATATCATTTAGTAAATTCATTTTAACCGGACTCGTATTCATAAAAAAGGTAATTTGTTTTTTGGTAATATTATTTCTATCCAAAGAGATTTAAAACTCAACTAAAAATAATGACATTTCATTTCGAAAGTAAAAAGTTTTAATGCAAATTTGCAGACTTTGAGTTCCAACTTTAACAGTTTCAAACTTCGTCTTTCTGAACTAAGTGTGAAAATTTAATTCAAATTGAATTTTCTCGCCGTCTACCAAACTAGCTAGTTCTTAAAAAATTAAAATATGTGACTCTTATAGGGATTCCCATGCTCTGCAAGTTTTCAAAATGAATTTTGCTTCGCCAACACTTTTCATAACTCGATTTGCCTGAGACTCGCGTCGATAACGTAAAATGATTTCGCACTGAAAGCTCGCTTCCATTTGGTTTTCAATAGCTGCCTGCGCTTGAAAGAGATTGCGGAGGTTTGTGTTCGCTTCAATTGCACGTGTTATATCAAAGAAAAAAGATCGCGACCGAGAACTGCAGAAAATCTTCACGACAAATCGTTGAGCACCCTCTGCAAGCAAGGAGAATACCTACAAAATTTATGACAACTCTCGTTTTAACGTTCTCGCGTGGAATGGACATTGTCGGAATCAATGGCAAGTGCTCGAAGGCGTAATCCTCTTTCTGCTCGTTCGGTTAGTCCACAATACGCTTTTCGTTTCAGTATCTTTGTAGTTCGATGAGGTTATGGATCGCCGAGTTTGATCTTTTGGTACGACGATATTTACTTGCACTATTCTTGATCGCGCCACATGTTTGTTACAGTGATGTACCTCTTCCAGTAGAAAGTACCTTGTCCAAAAGAATATATTCCCACCATAATTTATACGATGCTGGTATATCAAGGTCACACACCTTCTATAGTCATTGCTTTATTGTGAGGATTTGTTATATTCAAAGTTAAAATGATTCATAGATGCATTTCTCTACCATCTAGAAAGACGGAAACACAATTTCCGTTCGGAATTCTCGATTCTACATTGGAGCAACTTGCTCGATGCCAGGTGTTCTATAATTATTTGCTTTGGACATGAGTTCTAAAGTTTCTAGTTTCGATTGGAAACGTAGTTCTATCTGTCTCGGGTATCCTTAATAATTTGGATTCCCTGTGCTGATATGAATGTCATCAACTTATTCTATCAAAATTAGAGAGTTCAAAATTAACTATAACTTCTTCAATGGGAATGCAGCAATCTGAATTATGAAAATATACTCATGGAATGTTCAATTTATTGCTAAAATGGATAATAGTCAAGAACCGCTACTTGCTCCGAAGACTATAGCATTGGCAGTGAGTTCGCGCAAACAGAAAATACGCTGTTATGGGAGAAGTTAGACTTTAGCAGACAAACAGGCCACCCTTTTCCCGGCCAGCAACCCCTAAATCGCCAGATCGTCGGTCATTGCTACACCCCTTATAAGCATAGAATGAGAGATTAAAAGAACATGGGAAATCTGACTTCTCATTAAAGGAGTTCCCTTAATCGCCTATTTTTAATTTCTTTTCTAGAGAATTTCGGTCATTTGTATTGATCGTTAGTTATTTTGGATGATGTACTCCCCTTATAGCACCATATTTTGTATATGCTGCAACAATAGTTAAAGCATCATCAGAAGAAATAATGAATGATGCTAGTATTATAGTAGTAATAAATGATAAATCTTCTACAAAACATTTTGCAGATGGCAACTAGTTCGAACACGTTTATCCGTCGTGTGTTATAAGGATACACGCGCCAGTGCGGTTTTCCCGCCAGGTTCATTCAGCGTCTTACTCTGGATAGTAGCCAAATGGTGAATACGCCAGCAGTTCTCGTCTCACACCTCAGCAACCGCCAGCATCCTCAAGCTGGCGCTGTTACTATTAGCACTGGTTCTCCTGCTATACAAGCAACGTGCTCTAATAAGGCCAGGTTGCGGCCCTATTCCACCATATTTCCCGACCAATTGTGCACAACGCAACGCTACCGGGAATAAATGTGACAGCGAAATCCGCCTGGAGTTATTGGCCACATTACTCATAGTGAATTCTCTCCCTGTTCCCATTTCTCGTCGACGGGGACGACATTAGCGTCAGCAGGAAAGATACTTTTTCCCCCAAAACCGGAAACCAATCCCAAAGTCAGTCGTTCCCCCTTTGCCACGTTTTTTTCTTGGCAAAAGCTATCAAGTGCATGGAAACATGCCCGTATTCCAATAGGGTTAGGGATCTTCCGTTAGAAACAGAAAAACACATGGAATGATTAATGCAATGTTTCAAAATACTGACATGACCTAATAATGAACTATTAGATGATCATCTAAATGGAAAGCAAGCAGAAAATTTTCGAAGAAATAAACGAAGGAGGAATTGTTAACAAAAGATTCTGGCATTCCTAGACAAAATATAACACCAAGAAGAACTAGAATAGCACTTCAGCTAGAATTTTTAGCTAATTATTTCTTAGTTCCTCTCTTTCTGTTCCTGAATTGAGAGACAGGTTATAAATGCTTCAGCGGCACACTATATTTTTCAGGGTTTAGGAGAATAACCTGAATAGCATTCGCAGTCGATACAGAAATCAATTCGAAATCGTGACTACCTAGAATGAGATGTAGCCCTTATAGAAATTTTGAGTGCTAGCGACTATCAACGCGAGGGCGTGCGTACAGTCGGCCATAGTATTGGCCGTGGGCCAATACACTCTGCGGCTCAATGAAAATATTTCTGGGTTAGGTTAGCCCCTTCCTTTCGCATTGAACGTAGGGAACGTTCACACCGGACTGCATGCAAGTGGAGGCTGGCCTCCAGCCAGATAGTTGAGGATCGAGGGAGTAGTAACGGTCAGTATCGGTCGGCCGGAATACGATTGTACTTTTTTGACAGCCTGCGTTTCGCAGTCGGCACATCGAATCCTGATAACACGCGAAGTTCCGAAAGCGGTCTCTGACCTGAGGACCTGCTACCTACATTCCTGCATAGGCTTTCTGGATGAATGGGCCACGAATAAGGTTCATTCATATCTTTCATATGGCATATGTTTGTTTCGCTAATTAATTTCTTTAGGAGGTGCAATTTAACCTAATTGTCATCCTTAAATTAATATCTTTGAAAGAATCTAGTTTGAAGAATTCAACTAGTTTCAAGTCTAGGTCCTTTGAATATTGAAACTTCCAGACTACGATGATCCCAATTTTGAATGCAGACTAATTTTTATGCTTCTAACTTGAGAATAATGCAGTGCTTCTAGCTTTGGAAGCTTGCAAATAATAAAGGACATATGCAACTACCATATAACATTATCCTGCCTAAAATCATATCTGGTTAATTATAGTCATGTTAATTTTGGCTAATGCTTAGGACAATGGTGCAGACTGGGTAGATTAGCATCTAGTTACATATACTGGCCAAATTAGGTAATGAGTTACTGGGCAAGTTGTTTCAAGCAGAAATATTTAACGATATAATCAATATATAAAACAAGAACAAAAAATAAAATAAATATATATATATAATATCATTTATTTATACAATAATAAATAAGATAAATAAACTATAAAACGATCAATCATTTAAATTACATAATAAAGAAAAACATTTTGAGATCTAATGCAAGTAAAACTACTTTGCAGTAATTTCGCTTAACAAACCGTGCAAAATATAATCAATCATCTAAAGCAAATCTACACGTAGATAGCAGGTCTTCCCTCAATTGATTTTCTAGCCTGCTAGAATAATGATTGAAGATGAAAACCTGGAAACTTAAACCTCAAAAATATTAAGTGGTAGATCCAATATGGCATTCTACGTTGTTGAAAAATTGTATTCAGTCATTCATAAAATTTGGATATCTTTTAACAGAATTCACAAATAAAATTCAGTAGAGTCTCCTCTAAAATTAACCAAATTTCGTTAAAAATGGATAGTTTCCCGTTGAGCTTTATTGAATTTACTGTAATGTGTTGAAATTCTCAAGAATTTAGTATATAATTTTCCAAAATTCAACAGGATTTACTAGTCTTCGGCGAAAATCAGTATAATTCCCTGAAATTTATTCAAATTTACTAAAAGCACTTGACTTTTGTTGATTTTATCTGAATGCATAAAAATGCGACAAATTTCTATTATAATTAATGTTTCGAAAAAAGTATCCTCATTGCAAATTACAGAATATACTCAAATACCTATGCCCCAATCTTAAATTCTCGAGAATTCAGGAGCTCTAATCAGTAGTGATCTTTCTTGAGACGATCCCGCCTCGAATTTAACAAAACTCATCTTGAAGATCTCAATGATTATCAATCAGAGCGTGGAATCAGTACCCCGCATAATCGAAATCACGCGAACCAGAAGTTACTTAACTCTCGTTATCTGACTGGTGCGCTTGATCGCGGGGAATATAGGGTTACTCAAATCCTTGCAGTTCTGGAGTTTCTCCTTCAGCAGTACAGTACAGTGTACACTCCATAGGATAGCTCCCGCTGACGTAGAGCTTGGGTGTAACAAGTAGCCACCGAAAATCCGTCTGGGGACTCTCCTTAACCGTGACTCGGTACCCCTTAGCCCCCTCTTTTTGTTACATCTTCTGTTATCTTTCTCACTCCTCGTATGGTTCTCCCTTCTCACCCTTGTGTCTCTCTCAATCTCGACTTCTCTTATTCCACCGTCAAGCGAGCGTGGCGCAGGGAGTCAGGCAGTCAGATAGCTCGGCTGGCATTAAGTATTCCCGTTGGGTCGGCGCGGCGCGTCGGTCGATGCTGGGGCTGGATCGCCTGTCGCGATGTAACCCCCGCGCTCGAGCGCACTGCGCGCCTGCGTTCTACGGAAGGGGTAGCAAAAGCGATAGTAGGGATGAGGCAAACCTCCCCTCCTCTAATTCGCGGGGCACCCCACCAGCGCAGATCACCACCTCCCCTCGCTCCGGCTCCACTGCCCGGGACTCCACGGTCGCCCCATTCCGTTCTCGGCGCCACAGCGTGTAGCATTACTCGTAACGCAGAGGCAAGACGTGCCCTACCTGTCAGTCCACACACCGCGACCGACAGTAGCGTAACCACCAAGTAGCGCGCTGGTACCATCCGCGTCGTCCGAAACCCCGCCGGACTCCTCCCCTGGTTTTATCGTTTGATTTGTGCACCAAACCGGTATCGCGTCGTGCAATCGCGAGAGTTAGCAAGTTTCTGGGATACCAATTCTTGTCGCTTGTGTGATCTGATCTTGCAGCGTGCCGCCGGGTGTTTAGGTTCAAGTGCAAGTCCGATATCTGGTGAAAAGTCGGATATTTGGTGAAGAATTCGCGGATCTGTGATTCTTGTTTGGAGCCAACAGGTTCCTCTGATACGCGTGACCGGGAGCCAATCGCCGCGTGCGTGCTTCCAGACAAACCAAAAACCAAGAGGATTAGCGTACTTGGTACTGGATCGGTACTAAGGGAGAAGGATTTCGTTTCTAGTCACCCCAAAGTGTACAAGACGGCAGTCACCACGTACATCACACCACTTATCACCTCTGAGAAGGTACTAAAGATCTTCATTGATATTCTGCATCCATTGGTATTAAAAGTTCGTTGATATTTGCATCCCTTCTGCATTAAATTCTCTCTGAAATATGCCAGACGCAATATAACCGAGATAATCTGGATCAAATATGACGTGGATTCTTTGCGGTTCCCGGATGTGTGTGCTGCGTTTCTAGAGAATTAGTATCTTGAGTTCATTGTAATCGTCAATGCAGAAGCTTTTGTTAAAATCACGTGTTGAATCACGTGCTAATAATGAGAGGAAAGTGGAAAGATCTTGTGCAGAGAGCTAGTTGATGTTGAATAGATGCACCTGAATCTAACGTTAAAGCTGAAACTTAAACTGGTTTAATCTTCAAGTAGATTTATTCAATCTTCAATGTAGATTTTCATTAAAAATCACTTGTCAATAGTGAGAAATAAGTAATTAATTGCAGTGGAGGAAGTCCGATTTAAAATTGAAACTCTATCTAAAGTTAAAGTTAAACTTAAAATGATGTAAATCTGAATTCAAACCACAAGTTCCATTCGCACTTGAGCCTAAGGATATGTATTCTTGACCAAACGAGGTTTTGAATTTCATTTCATCCTAACGAATAATGATAGCCTTTTTCATTATGTGATAACAAGTAAAGCTCTAATTACCAAAGGATATTCTTTTTTCTTTCAACAGCGGACTCAGATAACAAGCACGAAAATTCTTTATGTGCGCTCTAGAAATGTCGAGATGGAAATTTCTTGTCTCCCGGAAAAAGATAAACTGTTGTTGCTCCGTAACTAGTCTCGCTATGAAATTCTTCTAGCAAATATCAATATTTCAGACGCACAAAAATGGGCAAAATATAATAACACCAGTTTTTTATGAGTTGCATTAGTTCCCGTAATTCTAACACCACACGCGATGCATTTCTTTTCTCAATACATCACGAAAGCGATACAAAGTCTGCGTTTAATAAGAAAGAGATAAATATATTTGTCTATTCTTTAAAAAGGTATTGCAAAACCAGTGACAATTTCAATGTCTTTAAATTATGATGAACTTCAGAGAAATTAATCTTTATTTAATGCATTGCATATATTAAAATTGAGGAAAATTGCGGAAAACAGGTGGGCACCTGTCATGCTAAAGTCAACATCAACTACATAGATGCAGTTTCTTATGATTTTTGTTCAACCTTCAGTACACTCAGCCGGCTACATCCTCGCTGAAAGCAACGATAGAAACAAGTTTTTTATTCTTCGTAAACTCAAATAATTTCAACTATTATAAGGGTAACTATGAAATAAAGTAAACTACCCTGTCCAGCCAGAAATAAGGTTTGCAAAAATGATTACTATTCCCAAAAAATTCCGTCAGTGAATAATTGAATAAATAAATTATGATAAATCATATTTAATAATACTCTTTTGTACAATTCTGCTTATAAATATTGTATTTTCTTGGCCTCGAGTTTAGCCTTAAAAATATCCTGATAAACATCTCAAGTTTAGGAAATAGCTACTCTAATGTTTTACGAGTATGAATACAAGGAAACTTGTTTTATAAACAGATTATTACTTATTCATTCTGGTTTTCACGCAAGGGCTGCTTTGGCACCAGTTGCATCACAGCAAATATATAGATACCAGCCATAAAGAATTTTCATATTCAAGGTTGCTAATGATCGTAAAAAACATGAAAATCCACATATGTATGAATATTAAATAGTCTCATAAATTGCGTTTTTTCTACCGTCTCTCCATTTATCGTAACGTTATTAAAAAAGGAAAAAATATATTTGCATTGTGTAACAATTTTACTTTAATTCCCATTCGCAGTCGCGAACAATTATATTTGTGTAGTTATTATGAACAGAAAAGCTACATTTGCCTTTTGAATTAACAAACATGCAAAAAGTGTTTGAAAATTTATATTTCACTTTTAATTACTTGCCTTGTAACTAAATAAATATATATATATATATATATATATATATATATATATATATAACTGAATTTACGTTAAAGATATTAATACAAAATTACTTTCACTAAATTCAACGTCGATATTGAAAATCTAATTAACTTTTTTTTTTAATTAATGTGTATGTGTAAATGTAAGAATCTAATCATATGTACGAGCAATTATTATTATAAATTTTAACGTAATTGAAAACTGTACATACTTTTCTCAGGAAGGTAATTTAGAGTTGTAAAAATAGTCTCGTAAAGGGGTTCAAGATGCTCATTAGGGTCCCAGAACACAAATTGCTCCTCTTACCTTGCACACTTTTCCATCCTACCTTCTCCACTCTTAACATTTTTTTCTTTTTCTCACCTTCCATAAATCATTTGCTTGAATTTCTCCTTTAATTTTCAATATAAAATATACAATTTATACTGCTAATAAAAAATAAAAACTATAAATTCACATTGAAAATTTAATTCTGTCATTAAAAGGTAATGTTCAACGCGATACAAGAACATAATCTTATTTTAACTTGATCAAATCGCCACGTGCCGACATGGTCTACTGATCTGCGTCAGGAACGATTTTTCCTTTGTCTCTTTTTTTCCTACGAAGTCTGCTCCCTCAACTCAGAGCGATCTTCGAACTCTAATGACATTAGTGGTCGTATAAGTAAAAAAAATGTACAGTAAAATCTAGCACTACATACTTCAAAACTAAAACACTATTTAAAGAGCTTTCCTACGACTATACCCACCATCCAAACTTGTATCTCGGCTTGTCCAGAGTTCCCTGCATTGTAGCTGCACGCACGGGCTGGCTTATCGATTGGGAAAATAAGCGAAGCTAATCGATATTCCAGATAGTCTCTGTTCCGCGATTTTTCACGCACCATTTAATGACCAATTTCGTTTCAAAACCGTTACACTTGAATGCCGTTCTGCAACAGGCATTACAATACGCAATTTCCGCACTTTGATTTGAATGACGAGTCGTTTCGATTATACATTCTTCTAAATCGCTCAAAAAATATTCCAATTCCCCATCATTAAAATGAACGAAATCTATATAAAGGGAGTCAGCATTCAAATATTTACTGAAATATCAAGGCGGTAGAAAAAGATTGACGTAAAAAAAGCAACATTAAACCAACTTTTATTCATATCGACATCTACTTTATGTCTGCTTTTTGTGTATCTACTTTTATTTCACATATCTTTTACACAGAATATCAGACTTTACTGTGTTTAAGCACGGCTCATTCAAAGCTAAAAGGTGAAGATAAAAATAAAGTAATGAGAGCAGCTTCAATAATTGTCATTTAACTTCTAGGATAGATTTTTAAAATACAATTTACTGAAAGGTAATACTTGTGCAAAAAAATTGAGAGAAAGAAAACTACTTTACAGAATGAAAGATGTTTAAGGGTTCGCAGCAGGAATTAAAATTCGGATTTCAGATTTTGTCTGTTTACATCGAAACGCTTTTAAATCCTCATATCGGACTGGTTGTAGTCTCGGACTTACACTAAAACCGTCGGGAGTCGAGAAATTCAGATACAAGTCCCTGACAAACGGCCGAAACGCCGAAGTAGGTTTAACTCCTCTACATCCGTAGGATTCCTGCACCCTCCAACCCCAACCATAGTTCCGAAACTCACCCTTCTCGAACCGAAGCTCCCCACCCCACCAAAACAATCCCAACAACCCTCGCCTCTCTTCGAGACACGGAGACAGGAGTCTTCAGTTTTGTCACTTTTTCAACACTTCTTTTCTCTTTCGCAAAGTCTTTCTGTTACGTCTGTCTGATTCCCGGAATGTTTTTCACAAAGGTTTCATGCTTTGAGACGCTGATTTGAATTGACAAGCTCTCTCGTCGTTTGCTGCAGATGTAAACTTGTAAAACGTTTAAAACTTAGTCCTTACTGCCAGAATTCGATTATCCCTATCTATAAAATCCTAATCCTCTTTGTATTTTTGTAAAAATGAGATTTAAGGACACAAAGTTCCAATTTTACCATTAATTTTTATTCAAATTAAAAATTTTAAAATTCCCGCTTCAATTATTAATTTTTGTTTCGCTGAAGATTTAATTTTTGTTGGCACACAAAAAAAATTATATGTGATCAAGTCAATGTGAATTATCTTTCACCGTTTTTTAAGTGTTTTAGTTAAATACAAGAAGAGCTCACAGACGAATTTTTTAATCACTCATTTTTTCACTTATGTTATTTTTCATCCTTTCGTATCATAAATTTCTTATTCCGGTGATTTTCTTCTTTCCAGTTTATTTCTTATTATCAAATGATTTGAAGAAGACAATATTTTTGAAATAAACATGAAAAAGAAAAATAACCAATTAGAGGAAAAAGGGATTATAAGTTTAGTGATGACATGAATTTCACGTAGGACCGATACTTACATGCAAAAACTCTAAATTTTGAAAAATCACAAAATAGCGACCAGTCAAACCAGAAGAATAGCTTCATTATTAAGTTTTAAAAAAATGTTTTTTAAACTTTTCAGAACAAGAAATTTGACTTCAGAATCTATACGATACATGAAAACAATTTTATATGCAAATTATTTCAAAAATTTTCAAAGGATCTGAACAAAACGACATAGATCATTTAAGCTAAAATTAAATTTTCTGTGATTTTAGATTTTTTCAAAATATAATTTTTCTAAATTCTGAAATTGTAAAATTTTCAAATTATCTTATCATTTCTAAAGCAAAATCCCATTGGGACAAAGATGAAAAACGTTCTTTAAAAACTGTTAAAATCAACTATTTTTCGAGATTTCAATTGCCCGCCATTTGGTGATTTTTTAAAATTTCGAATTTTGGTGTATGAAGATATTCGAAGCATCGCGAATAGATATTGGTCCTAGCTAAATGATTGATTTGAATCTAAACTGAAGAAGTTATGTAGATTTTCTGTTTTTCGTGTAATGTTTTCCGTATAATTCATATAGAAATCTTCAAAGCTGTTCGTCCATAGGTCCAATTTCGTTTAAATTTGGAGCACTTTATTTTTTTGGACATTGGAGCAAATGACGGGAGTGAGAGCAAACGAATGACAAAAAAAAAGTTTACTATGTAATTAAGGACAACCCTAATACACATTCGCGGCACCTGTTGAAGAGTCTCTTTAATGTTCGATATATTTTCACACACTTGACCAGCACAATAGCGACACTTTGCGTTAAGTACCGGAAAGTACGTGCGAGACATTTATTTAGGGACAGCATCGGGTGGCAATTATTGCAAACACTGTTATCCGAAAACGATTAAGGCTGCGGCATCGGCGCATGATTTTATCACACTCTCCATATAATAGTCGATATTTCGAATTTATATGAACACACAATCTATCCGGTCTTTCGTGAACATATATTCGTGGATTTTGAATTTTTCGTTACACTATTCTCGACGCACGGAGTGTTTATTTGCATCAGCTGTAAATTTAGGATTTAAAGCACAGAGTACGGGTGGGTATCGCCGTTATTAATTAGCTCATGCGGGGCTTCCGGATAAATATCACAACACTGCGATAACTTGATAAGATATAAATGAATGATTCCGTCGATGATAACGCTCCTTTTCGTGCGAGGGAAATAATTATACGAATAAGTGACAAAATTGTCAAAGTGGTATTGGTTGTTTTTACAAGTCATTTTAAAAGTAATAGATGATGAATAAGAGTCCAAAAATATGAAACTTCAAGCAAATTATTTGTAACTGGAAATATAAATGGCATACATTCATGCACGCAATGGTAAATTCAAATTAAGATTCCTTAATTAATCCCTCATTATAGTATATGTGGTATACCCAAGGCCAATGTTGGAACCTAACACCTATTTGACCATCGAATTACACGTACGTATATTTCATGAAATACTGTTTATGCAGGTATGAATTTAAACCAAATTTCAAGCTTGTTATTTTTCGTTGACTGTTTTATTCAAGAGAATTTCAATCTCTGTGTATAAAACAATAGCACGTCAATCATCCCCTAAAGGCGAGCTATATTCATATAGGAAATTTAATATTCAAAACCGCAGAATTAGCTAATTAACTATCACAAATCTTCATTTATAATTAAAAAAGAATAATTCAATCTAATTTTATGACTGGTAATTGAATTTTTCGCTGTCGACGTTTCTTTTCCTTTGAAATTATGAATCAAAAGCTTTGAATATCACTTTATGTAAGAGCTCCACGTGATATACTCGTGAAATATCAAGAATGTCCTCAGGAAATCTTTTGAGGGTACACAGTGTCTGCAAATAATCAATTCGCCTCTATGTGAATACTAACGGCTGCTTATGATCTTGAATAGCCTCCACAATGGCTTTCGCACACTCATGCCCCCTATGTCACCAAGCAAACACCTGAACATGCAAACAGAGGGTGTAGATTACGGTCATTCTCGCTCTGCTACCTTTCTATACGTTTCCTTGGCAATGTAATATTCAAAATTTACTCTCTACCCATTTGTCATCATATTCTGGGCATAAATTTGAAGTGCTGTCTAGTATTATGGAATTTTTCATCGGAGGCTAATCTTACGAAAATTTCCGTACCGTTCCCTAATTTAGCCCCCCTGAATTATCGGGAAATACACTGATGCCTTTTTCAACTTCCCTAAGTCGGCGTAATCTCAAAACTGTCAAACATTTTCAATCTCTTTTTTCCTGTTTTGCAATGTTCAAAATAAGAAGAACATAACGGTTAGTATTAGTAGAAATATTAATACGATGTTGTACTAGTCAGGTTAAACTGTTAAAAAATGCGTAGGTATTATCAACTACGAAGCGCACCCTATAAAAGTCCCACCGTTTTGAGCAAAAGGCAATCGATGTACAAGCTGACGAATTGAAATTTCACTCGTTGACTGGAAAACTCCGGATTTTGATCTGAATAATGTTCTTCAGAACATTTTACTCCGTTTTCGAGCGAAAAAACCTTTTTTTGATCCCCCCCCCCTCCATACTAGTAGTAGTAGTATACCATTAAGCCATTTCCCTTTCAGGGTAGACGTGACACTACCCGATTCGGGTAGTGTTTCTAGGTCAATAGTTTCTTGTAGTAAATAACTACAAGTGTGGGCTCACCACACCCAGCTCCTAAAAAAATGCAATTTCAAGTTTATGTCTGCGGGCAGGTTTCATGTCTGATAAGTGCGAACCTCTGAAATCAAATTGGTCATTATAAAGGTATATGTGAAGGGGGAATTGTTGCATGCTTATTCTCCTAGGCCATTTCAACTAATTTCACATGCGTATTTATAAAACACTGCAAAATTTAAAACTTTAAGAATTAAACGATTGCTAATTCAAGACTACAAACATAAATTTTTTTTAAATAAATAAATATTATTTTTAATGTTCCCACCCTGAGCAGAAATTTTGCCGTATCCCCGATCTGGCAGACCTAAATAGGGCATGAAGCGCATGCCCCGATCGGGGCCGGATCTGACATCCCGTTTAATGATCGGGGCTTGACTTGGTATTAAGCTCGTGGCCTGATTACCGATCCGGCCCCAATCGTGGCGTGTATTTCATTCCCTATCCCGTATAGCGAAAATGATAGTGCGGATTTTTTCACATAAAATCTTTTACATTCTTATCATGAAAAGAACATTCAATAACATTAAATGTGATTTGACATATGTACATGAAATTCTAATTTGTGTTATCTTTAAAATTTCTTCGATTCAAATGTAAAAGTTGAATAGTTTTGTGTTTGAAAGTTTTCAATCTAAAGTGTTTCAGATTTAAATGTACTTGTTTCTAAAATGTTCTGGTTTATAATTTTAAAGTTAAGAATATTGAAGGCTCATGATTTGATATTTTACTATATTGTATGTATAATTGCTGAATTGTGAATGTTTTCGATTTAAATGTTCTGAACTCATAAAAGTTCCACTTTGTCTGATTTAATTTGCAGTTAGGTTTTGGTTAATTCAGGTAAAAAAATTTCATCTTTAAAAGCTCAATTTTGTTTTCAATGTCCGTAAAAAGATTTGTATGAACCGGGAAAAAGTCCGAAAATAATCGGAATTTTTTTTTGCATTTAAGCGACTCCACTAAATATATAATTATGGGCGAAAGTCAAATGATGAAAGTATTTTGGGAATTTAATAAATAAATTTCAGTGAACGATGAAAAAAGAAAGTCGAAAAGGAGGAATTTCAAAGGGCAGAAAGGTATTGACGACTTTAAAGTCTACCAAATTTTTGGTACACAAATAAAAAACAGCCAGCTCTACTTGCGATAATGCAGATCAAAGGAAGTGTAAAAATAAAAGTTTGAGCGGCATATACTCGTATCTACGCTTAGAGTTGATGCTTTTATCTTTCAGTTAAAAGCAGCCACGAGTGTGTGTCGTCATTCGATCGAAGCCGACCTGTTAGTCCAAAAATTTTGAAGGGAGATCATCATTATAAATTTTTCGAAAATATTACCTGCTGAAGAGGCAGCTAGAATGTTGTATTACAAAATGTGCTGAAAATGGGACGCTCTGAAGTTTCTCTGAAATATTTCAAAAGCTATTCTAAAAGTTACATGCTCTATAAACTCACAGAATCTCAGAACGTATTGAAAAGCGGACCTTCAAACATAAGTTTTCTTTCTAAATTAGTAAAAATATAACTACTTGAATCTCACTTATGAGTATTAATTACTTTCCTCCTAATGAAATAAAGTTAATTGACGTTGTTGTACACAAAACTTCACAAATCGTAGAAAAGTCTCTTTATGACATTTACTTAACATTTTCTTGGCTCTTATTTACAATATACGCGCTGTTAACTCGATGTTTTTATGGCGAGAGTTTCGTGATCATTTATGGCGACTTTCAACAAACAGTAATGACTCCTGTAAAACAAGTATCGGTAATTTCTCATACTTTAGAGATCAAGCTTGGAAAATAAAATATCAATTTTTCAATTTGTGGGGCAGCCTTGTCGACATAATCACGGAAATTTTGAATGTTTTAGAGCGTGGAGGGTGAAAGGATGGTAGATTTCGTGGTAATCCCGTAAACTCGCAACTCAAACAGTTTAAGTCGTGGTGGTGGGTGAACACGGGGTATGGGTACTCAGAGGATGTAACAGCCTGCGGATTCGGGACGGAAGCGGAGGCAGATCAATGGATCAGAAACTTTTGGAAATTCAATAAAAGTTTTGCTGGAAATTTCCTTCCTTTTAAAGATTCGCTGCGCTTCTTTCGCATTTAATTGTGCCCAATGTAAATTTTTATTCACTATTCAAACATCATTTTTCTAACGGATGCTTATTGTTACATGAAATTTATTCGATCGAAAATAATTTTTGCAATAATTATGTCGGATAAAAGTATATGAACGGGAAATTTTGTCCGAGAATAAAACCTGAAATTAAAGGGATTTGAGTCCATCATTTGAGTAGCGATCCTGCTTTTTTCTTCACAAGGCTATTATAGTAAATTTGATTCTTCCTCTTCATTTGGTGTATCCAAATGGTAGCCAGAAATGGATGGTGCACTTAAATTTTATTCAATGCAAATTACACTCGTGTAATTCTATCCCCAGCGAATCTCCTTCACTTCTTTGGGGTGACCTTATCCGATTGAATATTGCGTCTAAAAGCACTATAGGTGCCAAAGCATAAAAAAAAATTATTTGCCCGAGATTGTGCCAAACGTCCTCGCCAAGTATCCCGCAAGGAGCCACTGTGCTATTCTCTGCCAAATCATTCCTCGACATATTATCCCTGTAGTGTATCAATGGATGAAACGATCATTTCTTTTAAATTTGCAACTTGTCATACAATTCTTATTTGGCTCTGAACAGTTAGGATGAATAAAATATTCAAAACATTCTGAACCACCTTTTTTTATTAGCATCATATATGAAAATAAAATAACCGTTGCAAATGGTGTTATGGTTCACTATGGGTGTTTTTACTGGTGATCACCGTCTGGGCACATTGCTTCCTCATAGAGAAACGCTTTAATATTTTGGAGTTAATATTTTGAATTTTCGAATAGAAATAATAAAAAAACACTTTATACTCATACTACATGTACAGAAAATTATTATTTATTTGAATAAGTCAATTTCATCATTGTTAGCGGTTCAATTAGTTATTTTATTTTCACTGCAAACAAGCTTTTGCAGTTACAATTATAAATAAAGCACTTTTTCAGTAAAAAATTTGTTCACAAAACTATGTAAATATTGCCACTACATTTTGTCATAGGAGGCTTCTTAAATTTTAAGTGAGTCAGTTGATTAATTTATTTCCAATGAATAAACGTGGTACTTCCAATATTGCTATATTTAAAATATGAAAAAAGTTTCCCTCAGTTAAATTATGTCGTCAAAATTGATAAATTTTGTAGTAATGATATTGCCATATTCAAAAATTTGAAAAGGTTTTTCTTTTACAAACGTAACACAAATTTAAAAATCTATATCCAGTTGCACGCAGGAGGCCTTAAAGCCAGTTTGTCGATTTACCTATTTGTCAAAAGGAACCAATTTCGTAGTTTGTATATTCCTATATTCCTAACATTAAAAAAAAAATAAAAAATTCTAGAAGACGAAATTTTCTGATTAGAGATAGCCTTAAATATTCTATCGAATTATATCACCCAAGTACCAACCCATGGTTGAAAAAATTGGCTTTAGAGAACCTGTTATCACTTATAAAATGTTGATAAAAATTAATGGAAGTTCTGAAATGTTTAGCACTACTTATTTTTATATTAATATAATCAATCAATTAATCTCAATCTTGTTTTGTAAAAAAGGATGTATTCCAGTAAAATTGAAAAGTCTAGAGAACATTTTTTTTTCAATATAATCAAAAGTTCACAAAAGTCCACATCTAAAACCATTTTTAAGGAAAATATAAAATTGAAAAAAATGCATTTTCTCATCTGATCCGACTCAGACCTTAATCAATTTAAAACATCATCTGAAATTATATTCCCTCGAATTGTGAAGTTCAACTTAACCCGTTTGCAAGTCATATTCAAGAAGTTTGCATCGAATGTTATATAAGCATTTAACCTTCTAAAGAGAGCAGATGGTTCTTTAGGGGTAAGTGCTAAAAAAGGGGAGCCAGTTACGAGTTACCGGTTCTTTCACGTGAATGTCCATTGTTTTGGTACAGAAGGTTCAAAAACTCGGTCGACGGGAAGAAGTTCAATTTCTTGAAGAGACTGTCCTCATAAGTGAATGCTATAAAACTGAAAGCTGGTGATAAGAGATCCTTGCGAATTCAGAAGCATCACGTTCCAAAAATGATTTCGTGCGTGCAGAACAGAAAATAATATAAGGTCTCTTTAAAGTCCCACGAAAAATCTAGACACATGGGCGTCTCGAAAGTCACTTGCATCAAAAGTCGCTTTTATAAAATTCACAATGAAAATAAATCTACATGATTTCATTTTGTCTCGAAACTTCTACAAAAGTTTACTGTACAAATATTTGTCTGACCAATTTACTAACAGAAATTAGATATTGAAGTACGTATTTTAGTTTGTCGACAGATTTCAATTCCGTTATGAAATCCAAAACTAATTTTTGCTGCCAAAATTTACACGATATAAAAAATGTACTGCTGAGCTAAATTCATGTTAGATTTTAATGAGCTGGGTATTTTTGAAGATATTCTTTGACATATAAAAAAAAAAATTAATTAGCAGTTCGAACTCGAAAGTTCATTGCCTCACTACCCGATTCGGGTAGTGTTTCTAGGTGGATATTTACTACCAATGTGGGCCCACCACACCCACGACGGGCCAACAGCACGCAGTATTCCTGAACGGTCACCCATCCAAGTACTAACCGCGCCCAACAATGCTTAACTTCAGTGATCTTACGAGAACTGGTGTTTCCAACGTGGTATCGCCGTTGGCAATTCTTTGACCTATAGTAAAAATAATAGTATCAGGGAACCACATGATAGGCCTTTAATCTCCAGTTTTATACACGTACCTGGGGTATCAAAAATAGGAGTGAGTTGATGATGAAGATAGCTACCATCGAAGTATATGATGGTAGTTTTACGAATAGGGAAACTTAATCTGGATAGTGTGAGTGTGTGTGTGTGAGTCAGGGCTGGACAGTGCGATAGGAGCCCCGAGCTTTTGACCAACGTAGAACGTCTTAGTGCCTCGTTACTGATAACCCCAGTATCCCCCTTTCATGGCAACCGCGGGCTTTCTAGCTCCTTTTCGCTATTTATGAGCGGCAACTTAACTTGTGAAATGGCGGAAGTCATGAGAAATTGGTGCGGGTCAACTCCGTTCGCTCCTGGTAGAAGGGAGATAGGGGTCTTTTCTCTATTTTTTCCTCTCTATAGTCCTCTTTTCTTCCAAAAAAGTCTCTGTAAATATAGTCGAATTTAAGCTCACAAAATCCTAGCAATTTCAAACTCAAGTCTTCAGTTATAAGTGCATATTGTTTTTATCGATGTATACGCTTTTTCATTCTAAAACTTTTCAAGGAAAAAGTATTCGAATTTGAGTAAATACTTTTGTAAGAAAAAAGGAGATAGAATCTTTTTCCATTTATCATCTATCTTGCAGGTTGAAAATAGATACATCTCTGTCAATATTCAACTATCTCTTAATACATTTTGGCAACGTTATTCAGTGATGCAAAGGAGGTGTATCCGAATTCCCCCCTGACAAGCCTAATCTTTTCGTGCTCCCCAGTTGTTTTCTTCCTTAAGGGAGAATAAAGGGTCCCGAGAAGGGAAGGAAAGGGTATTTGGCGAGTCCTTACAGGACGAATAACCACAGTAGTTTCGGCAGAAAAAAGTAAAAGTTCGCGACATAATTTCGCATCGTAGTAGATAGAAATCGGAGGGTGGTTGTAAAAAATGTGGGTAGTCGAGGTTAGGCGGAATGGGGAAAAAGGTAGGATAAAGGGGCGAAGAGCGCGTATCCAGGGCGAAACTCGTAACCTGGTAGATGATAACCGTTTTACTCCCGTCCCTTTCTTCCTTTTACTCCATTTCCCCGAGTCACCAGAAACCTCCGACTCGCTTTTCCGACCCTCGCTCTGTCCTTCAAGCTATCCCTCGGACCATTTTGCGGTCGCCAAAGGGATTAATTGCGAGAGGCATCAGTTTTACGGCTCCGACTGATGAAGCCACTCTTGCTTTACTTGCTTTTGATACCACCTCTTTTACCTGTGACTCATTTCCTATTCGACCTCTGGGTAGACTGAACTTGAATGGACTCGCTATTCCAGATGTCAAGCTGTCACTCTTTTTAAATTTGTGGAAGAAATTCATTTAAGAGTAATTTAAGACATTTTCACAAGCCAGAATAGTTGAAGATAATAATTTATCATTAGAATCATCCAAATTAGAATTGTAATCACTCTAATGGTAAATTTTTAAAAGCTCACCTAGGATTGAAGGAAGACTTATATTGTTCTTGCATTCTCAATTAGAGCAATTACTCTTCTTGTGGGAATTTAAATTTGATCTACTTCTTGCAAGATATGCAAGATAAAAAATGCAGTTGGAAACTTACACGTATTTAGAAGGCTTCTTATCTTGAGAAACTTGAATCGGTGAGTTTATCAGCTGACGAGAAAGCAGTACGTTCTGTCAAAACACTGAATTAATTATTACTCGACCAACCGCAGTGTATGCTGGACTACGAAAACAAACTGACATTATATGGTGACAAATCGAAGTCTTGAGATAAAAAAAAACTTTGTGGTGCTTACTCATTCTTGAAAGAACGTTCTAATTAAAATTCAATCACATTATATTTACTATATTTCCCCTAAGATTTGTTTCTAGTTCTTTTAAAAATTCCTGGTTTAGATTAAAAATTATGTTACAATTAAGTTTTTCTGATTGATGATCAACGGAAACACAACTTTTTCGGCAACTACTGGAGTGCATTTAGAAACAATGATAAAAACTAATGATTTGTATTCAGAACATAAGCTTCGTTCGGGAACGATTTAGTTAGGCGAGTTAGACAGTGTGAAGTGGCAAACCTTGATCGACCAGCGTGTGAAAATCCAGAAAGCTCCGATACAAAATAGGTACGACCTGCTTTCATCATGACAGGATCTCTGTATTCACTTTATCCCATTATTTCATCTTGGTATTTTCCTGATTAAAATCGAATGTCTTTAAAAATTTATTTTCGGTTCCCTGTAAGCATGAATAGATGAAATAGATGAAAATACTGAATTATGACTGGATATTAAAAGTGATTAATTGTGCTTCTTATACAGGCTATTTTGAAAGAGATTTTAATTCCTATAACAAATATAAATAATTTCAAAGCATATTTTTAACTGAAAAATTATTCTTATAGATCTATGCAAAGGTTAAAAGAAAGAAAAATTGAATTCATTGCGCCTTATCAATGAAGCCCTATTTCAGGATTTTTTCCACTCGCTCAGCTCAGCAATGAAAGCAAAGCCTGAGGATGGGTCGTTGTTGAATGGTCGGGTGCGAAAAAGAAGGTAGAAAAATAAGTCGCGAGGGTCGGTCGTTAGCGGAGATAAGGGAGGATAGCGATGGAATGGTAATGGAACTCCGAGAGTTCCACTTATTATGCCGTAGCATTATGTAAATACCGGAAGACCATTACAATTTTACAACTTACTAGGAGTGGCTTTATAGTTTCAACCCTCTGGGCATAGTAGCTACTGTTCTCACTACTCCATTTAATTCTTGTCTGCAATCTTCACTCTGTTAAGGATAAACTATTTTAATTTGTTAACTTTACATCCATTTCTGCATTACCTTCTCATATACTTACTATGTGCTTTTATTATAATGCAACAGATTTTTTTCAAGGAGAAAAAACAATTACTTTAAATTCTATGTTTCAATTGCTACTACCTTCATGATATTTTAATTTCATAGAATGTAAATCTAACCAATATTTTATTTTTTATTTTCACAAGAATCGAAAGTTCGGGATAGTTAATAGAAAATTTAACTCAAAGGTCTTTCTTACAACTACAAATTACGTAGATTCTAGCATAATGAAGTTCGTCTCAGGCTTGCTGTCGTTCCCTCAGGAGCCTATCCTGGAACTCCAATTCCTTTAGAAAGAGAGATGAATTTCTGGCCTGTATTCATGGAATCGCGAAAGGAACTCATCCGCATAAGTAAACCCCTTGGCTGCATGTCTGGCAAATCCCTTGGAGAAACAGTACTCCATTTTTTCTCAAAACCCCTCACTCTAATTTCAGTCTGAAGTAATTCGCCTACGGGCGGGTGGCGCTCATTTATTTAATTTTCAAGATCCGGTCTTATTTTTATTTCTGGGACTTTATACACTCCGCTGATTAGCCTTCCGTTAGGATAGGTTTGCGAAAAACCGTTGAAGAAGGTTGGTGGAGCGAAGGATGATTGGGAGGGGCGAGTTGAAATTTATAGGAAAGCCTCTCTGACGTACCAGTCAGTGAGCGAGGGTTGAAGGAAAAAAGAGGATGAGGACTTTGCTTCTAGGTTTGCATTACTCGTTGAAGAAAATGTGAGATAGAGATGTCTAAGACAGCCATCACTGAAATTGCCCAAGTTTACTACGCCCACTGCTAGTCTGTTCTGTATTTAGCCAATTTACATCTTTTTCACCAGTGTCCTTGTACACCGCATTCTACGGTGGATTAAAAATTAATATCTCTAAATGTTGGCTTTTGGGGTTTCAACCCTCGCGAGTTTGCTCATTTACTCTTAATTAAATACGATATTATTTCGGGCGCAGACAGGTAGATGATAATCCCAATCTTTACTGTATATTTATCTTAAAATCGAAATGTTCGACTGGTGAAAAGGCTTATCAGATCATTTTCCAGC
Organism: Andricus curvator; assembly: GCA_932195095.1. Classification (NCBI taxonomy): domain Eukaryota; kingdom Metazoa; phylum Arthropoda; class Insecta; order Hymenoptera; family Cynipidae; genus Andricus; species Andricus curvator. Next base: position 114,303 of record CAKNYM010052576.1, read on the forward strand.
TGTCTGCGGAAATAAAGAAAATGATTCTCTTGTCCGCATTTAGACTCATACTTGTTTGTGACAAAGTCATTTTTATTGAATCAAGTGAAGCACACTTGGTGCAAGGAAATATGGGTCTAAATACACACAAAGCAATCATTTTCTTGGTTCAATTACGTTTCCTTTTCAGTGTAATTATGAAAATGAAGATAAATGAACATAATTTAAGTTAGAAATATTGCCAACATCAGTTCATGTTGGCAATATTTCTAACTTAAATTTTGATCTTCATTTTCATTAAAATTTTATTTTATAATTCATTGGTGATAGCCAAAAATTTTTCTACTACAAGTCCTAGTTATTTTCCACTTTTCCTTTGAATACATTTTTTTTCAAAAAATAGCTCAGGAAAGTACTTATAGAAAAGCACAATTTAGTAAAGTTTCAAAATTCTAGACCACTTCTTATAGAAATTATAAATCAAGAAGCACGAAAAATCTCTTGCCACTAACCTGTCTCAAACTACAAAGGTTCTAGCAGGGTAAGCATATTTAGCATATTAACACTACTACCCCTAATGATGTAATTTTGCAAATTATTTTTTTTCCCCTGTACATATTGTTTATCTTCAAAAGACAAAAATTGAGGGCAAAAGGCACATTGGTAAGCATATATATAACAATTTTTGAGTTGTTTGGCGGGAAATTCAAATTTAAGGCTTAAATTTGGGCTTTCAATACTCGATTATAAGAAAAATAAATCAATTTTTCATCTTGGGTGCGCCAGGGTGAAAAAAATTAGAAACGATTTCACAGGAACACTAAACAATAAAAGTGTGGAGTCCGAGAGACTAAAACTCCCAACTTCCTGTTTTTGATGCGCTAAATCCGAACCCGCCTCTGATATCCGTTTTATTTCATCAGGTCTCTATTTTTGTATTACTTAAAAAATAGTGAAAAATCTGGGTTTTTGTAAATATGTAGGTTACAACAAAAATAATTGCACCACTCGATTCTACGAAAAAAATAACATAAAATCCATGTTTTGGACCATTTTTTTCTTGACACAATTTGTTATGTAAATAGTATAAATAAATGGGATAGCAGGTGTCACACTACTGTGTGCTTCTTTATATTGTATAAAAATTCGGATGGAAAAAATTTGTTTATGATATGACTTTTATGACACTCTTCTCGTAGAATCCAATGATGTGATTAGTTTTTCTGTAGCTCGCATATTGAAAAATAATATCAAGATTGTTCATAATTTCTTGAGGTAATAAAAAAACTAGGATCTGATACAGGAAAACGGATATTAAATTTGGTTATATTGTATAAAGAAACACACAGTAGTATGACACCTAACTCACATATTTACAAAAAGACAGATTTTTCACTATTTTTTCAAGTTTAGACTTGATGGAATAAAACGGACATCGGAGGCGGATTATGATTCAGCGCATCAAAAACAGGAAGTTAAGGGGTTTAGTCTCTCGGTCTCCACACTTTTATTTTTTAGTGTTCCTGTGAAATCGTTTTTAATTTTTTTCACCCTGGCGCACCAAAGATGAAAAATTTATTTATTTTTCTTATAATCGAGTATTGAAAGCCCAACTTACAGAAAAAACTCATTCTTTTGCGAAGCCGATTTCGCGTGCGGCTCGCTTCGCTCGCCAATTTAAGCGCGCCTAGGGCACGCGGCTGTTGGATCTCGCACTTCGCGAGATCCACATCGCGCTTTATACGATGAAGTGATTGTTTAATTTGTTTTTATTTTAAACTGAACTCAACCAGACACTCGCGCTTCGCGCTCCATATTTAATTTGAAAATCATTTGAACCTTGCGTTCCACTCTCGGTTCTGTGCACCGTTTGATAGAAACAAAAAAGTTTGGGCGCACTTACGGCGCGCGATTTGGTCGTCGCGCTTCGCGCTCCGAAATACATTGATCGCGCACTTTGTGTTTTGTGTTATATGTTCTTCATATTCATATTCTTATAACAAAAATTCATTACAAATTTGTAAATCTTTTTTGAATGCACAATTTTTGTTCATTCATCTGTTTTCGAACCTTGCATCGTTTTTCCAAAAATTTGATTTTTTTACTGTCAATGTTATTTTCACGAATAAAACAAAAACTACACATGCTATCGAAACATGATTCATAACAAATTTGTACCTCTTTTTCGAATGAACAAGTTTTGTCTCTTAATTTCTTTCGTAGCTTGTTTTATTTATCTAAAAATTGAATTTCTCTAATTTCAATGCTGTTTTTTACGAATAAAAGAAAAACTACGCATCATATCAAAAAGTGAATCCTAACAAATTTGTAGATCTTTTTTAGGTGCACAATATTGTTTGATTCATCTTTTGTCGTATCTTGCATAGTTTGAGAGCAAAATTGAATTTTTGATTTTTAATTATTTTTCTTTTCCATCAAAATTTGAATTTTCGCTTTCTCAACAAATTCAGAAAGTTGTTATAAAAATATTGTAGGGTGTTCAAAAAGCAACGTTTTTCTCTGCTTGACTTTTTTTTCATATCGTGTGTTTTTTGGCTTAAAATGTTCATTTTCGTTTGTTTTTTGGAATTTTGAAAAGGCTATAACTCAGGTAATTTTTTTTCATCAGAAAAAGTCATTAGGCTATTTTGTTCATCTTTTTGAGTACTACTAACAACCGTACATAGAATTTTCAAATCTTGAAAAAAAGTGGTCTCAACAATTTTCAAAATGCGCTCACTTTTTGAATTTTCATTCAAAATAGCTGGCTAACGAACTTGAGCTTCATTTTAGGACACTTAAAGAGTATACCAAAGGCCAATCCGATCTGTTAATTTTTTTTCGAAAATTATCGTGCTAACAAACTAAAAATCTGCAGACTAACAGACAAACAGACAAACAGGTAGACAGACTAACAGACAGACAGACATTTTGTAAAAACCTGTTTTTTGGGTTCAGGGGGTCTCAAAACGTGGACATTTGAGAAAGGGGGGGGGGGTCGTCAAATTTTACACAAATCTAATACTTTCTCATTATAGGATGAGAATGTAATAATTTGAAAAAATACATTATCAGGGTAGTAGGGTTAATATGTAAGCTAGGGGGCTGAAACTTGTTGAAACGTTTTCCACCCCTCACAGACTACCGATAGATCGTAGTAGGACCCAAAAAGCCTTACGGGCATTTTTACCATACTTACGCCGCTAGATCCTTTAAAATGAGAAATTAATAAATAATATTAACACCATTTTCTGAATATTTTACATTCACATTAACAAATTCCATTTTAAATAAGGAAGCAAAAATTCAAATAAAGAAACACGTATTTCACAATGTAATAAGAAAAATCTTTTAGGATTGGTTACAATAATTTTAAGATTACCTGCGAATTTTCAAACATTGAGAGAAAGTTTTTTCAGAATGCAGTATTGTCCGAATAAGCGTTTGTATTTAGGTTTTTTTTAAATGATTAAAAGCGGATTTTCTAAAAAAAGTCAGCTAAATTTTTTCTTTTTTTATAAATAGCTGGTAATATGTACAACATATCTTGTGAGTTTTTTTTCTTGTAAACCACTACATCACATTGAAAAAAAATTATTTTGGAAAAATCGAATTTGTGACCTTTTGTCTCGAATACGGGAAAAAATATTTGAAGAAAAAAAATTTTCCTGAGCTCAAAAATGGTTAAGCCCCTATAAAACTGCTGGAATGCCTTTCTTATATAAGCAGAAGAGGTAAACAAAGAATCAAAAAGGTGGGGCTTTCTTCTTTATTTTTACCGAATTTTGACATCATGAAAAGAAGATTTTCAGGAGAACCCCACCCTTTTATTTTTTCCAACCAAGAGAGAAACTAACGAGATGTGTAGAATATATTGCCATTTCTTGAGAAAGTGCAAAATTTAAAAAGTGGGGTTTTTCAGAAAATCCACTCTCAAGAAGTTTATAAAAACGGCCGCTATTTTTCAATTTTTTTTTTTAATTTTGAGTTTCCTGAGGTCAGTTGAAAGTGCTAGAATTTCCGTTCTGAATAAAAAAAAAAAGAAAATCCCGAATACCTACCCTCTTTCGGATAATACTGAGTTTTTACAAAACTTCCTGTTTATTTTTGAGCATTCGTATGTAATCTTCGAATCATTGTAACAAATTCAATTTTTTTGTAATTCATTGATTACAGGTTCTCTCATTCTCACCTGTAGAATGATTTATCCAAATATCAAATCGTTCTGACACAATTACCTAAACTTTTCTCGAAATTTTGCCTGATTTTAAATTTCATTGGTCATATATCACTTATATTGAGTTTAAAAAGATAAAAATGTAGAGTAGAGTTCAATATTTTAGAGTTGACGATTTTGAAAATTACTTCCAAGTCTGTCCCACAAGGTTTTTGTCAAATGAAATAAATCGTGAAAATAGTTATTTTTCCAATATTTTTTAATACTTTATCTGCTCTGCATATATTTTTCAAATAATTTGGAAATTTTTTGTTTTTTCATAGTCTCATGTGTTGACACACGACCTTTAGAAACTTTTAAAATTCATGTACATCACAAATAAAACCCTCGATCTCCTAGTTTTATATTTTCATACTTTCTTTAGTTACACTTAATTTAAAAATAATATTTTAGGCAGCTTTGAAACTTTTTGTTTATGAAATTTCCTTGTCTAAATCGGTTTGCTGTTTGGCAATCACCTATATATCTATTAAAATTTATATATTATGTCTTATTGACAACTTTACAAAAAGAAACGTTCAAAACTTGAATTTAAAATGTCCTCAAAAAAATTCTAAAAAACAATAAATTCCTATTCAAAATTTTTAGCCATTTTAAAAACTGTTGAAATAGAATTTTAGCTTCAAGAAAAGTAGTTTAAATTACTTCAATTATTATCTATAATTTATTTAATAGCTTTTAAGGTCGCAACATCTTTCGGATTTTAAGCACCCTTGAAATGGATTAAGTTTTATGTTTGAATTATGTATCACTGAATAATCAATGGATTCAGTTAAAAGTAATTCAGATAATAAAGTCTTATTTGGCTTGAAAATATTTTAATGTGAAGCTGATTTAGTGGTAAAGTTTCATTGGCAACTGGACATATATTGTGGGTTGAATTCCCATCCGTTCATATACGTCAAGAGATATCTTGAACGCGGAAGATGTACGTCTGCCTTTATTTTGCGACCTTCTGTCCGGACGAATAGTTTTCCACGTCTCTTCATTGAATGACATGAGGGTAAAAAAAGGGTGGCGGAACTGGTATGAAAAAAGAATGTCGGGAAATAGTCTTGGTAGACAAGTCCGACATACATTTTTCCGCGTCTCGGACGCGTTCATCTCATGTCCTTTTCTACATCCACCCCTCAACTTTCCTTCAAGCGTAACATCCCTCTCTAGGGTATTTCGACCTTCTCGTCTTCCAGTATAAAAGTCTGCTGTGAATGTTGAAAAACTTCACAGTACTATAGACACATTACTTCAAATTAATATTAGAGGATTAAAAATTCTTTAAAATGACATTTAGGAAAATGGAACGTCTTTTTATTTAAAAAAAAAAATTCAGTTTTAAAAGCAAATTAAGTAGAATTATATCCTGTTATAAAGAATTTTTATTTAAATGGAAGTTTGGAATATATAAAATTCCTAAACTGTCAACTTTGCTCACTAGTTTCTTTGAAATTGTCAAGAACGAGCTTTGAAAGCTCGAGCTCAGCTGGGCTTTCTGATGAAGCCACAGGGAAACTCTCAGAATATTTTTCTGCGTACACACGACACGGAGACGATGTATAAAAATCTGAAAGACTTTAATTTAAACGAAGCTCGTGAGGAATTTCTTTCCTGTGCCAGCTATTGAACAAGATACGACCCTCGCTTTCCCAACTATCGAGAAGTACGTACGTCGCTCGTAAAAGCAAGTGGGTTCGCTCGAGGGATGGAAGCGACGCGACGTTCAGAGGGTGGCACTCTCTTTCTCTCTCTCACACACATTTATTTCCTTTTTTCCTTGGGAAGCACCGCGATGCTTTTTATCCTAGTAACGCTCTTCGCATTTACCCCACGTCGTTTTGAGCATCGGCGGTTGAAAGAAAGGAGTAAAACATTGCGCGGGATACTGAAGCGTATATCGCGGCAGTAAAGTTCAGGATTTTCTGGTCAAGGACGATCTGTTTTGTCGACGTAAGCAGAGTGCCAAAGACATCAAAGACTCATATAAAGTGAGACACAATTTTCAAAATATAAAAGACGCTGCGCTCACGGATCTCAGGGAAGAAACTACCCCGAAGAGTCGATCTCTTTTGCATTCAACTTAACGACCTCTCTACTCGCCCCATGGGTCAGAAATCAACCTATTCTTTATAGGGTCGAAACAATAAAATTGTATACACTTTCCCATCCAATGAGAAAAAATTAAAACAACGTGTTTATAAATTGAAATTTGTTTAAAAAGATTCATCTGTTTTGAGAGAAAACTTTGGCGATATCTAACTAGTATGTGGGTATTTTATTTGTATATTTATGGAATTTATCTGAGGTACAAAATAACGACCCTATTTCCAGAACTGCCACTCTCTGAAACTTTATCTTAATAAAAATCTCATTTTGTATATTTTCAGAAGGATTTCTTTATTCATATTTTCCCATTTTTCCATTATGTTCGGCCCCTCTGCCTCTAAAAAAACAGACGCAGTTACAGTAAGAGGTCGAACGACTAAAGAAAAAGTTGGGGAAATGTTCCGCCCTCGAATGATTCGTTCCTATCGCAGAGGCCTGACGCCTTCGCACCATATTATTAATTGCGCTTATCGTAAGCGATGGAAATGACCCCTTTGCTTTGTTCACGAGTAGAATTTCGGGCGACTCGCAAGGGAATCGAGGAAAAACAAGGGACGAAAGTTCACAACGATCTTGAAGGTCCCTTTGTTCCGTCACAATAGAACTAGCTTAATGGGCATATCCTGTCGACGAAACTGGGCATCGATTTTTTTCCGGGTGAAATGTCCTTTCGTACTAGCAAGCTCGTAGAATTCCTTTAGAATGCCTTGCCAGGTTTTGCTTTTCGTACTGCATTAATGTTTCGCATGCATGCAACAAGTATTTGAAATATAGGCAATACGTTGCCGCACAATCGTTACACTCTTCATCGCGTGCCCACAGTAATGTCATATAACATTTTTTTACTCCGGAAATGATAAAAATGTTTGTGAAACATTTCGAGTTTTCTCGTAAAATGGAATTCTTCTTGCTACGAAAAATGTTAAGAATATAAATATTTTAATAAATATTGTAGATTTGCATTTAAATTAATTTGATGATTTATTGTTTCTGCAGATGGTGACAAGGACAAAGAAGATATTCGTCGGCGGCTTATCAGCGCCGACGACGCTGGAGGACGTCAAAAACTACTTTGAACAGTTCGGCCCGGTAAGCGTCCCTATTTTTAAAAAAATTATTGATCTAAAACTTTTAGTATTTCTAAAAAGGATATTTTTATCGATAAATTAGCAATGGAAAATAATTAATTTGGAGGATCGTCAAAACTTGTCAGTGGTAATTTGGTTCAACGTTCACAAATAGTGAAAACAAAATGTAAATTACAACTCAGTAAGAGCAAATAACCGTTAAACGAATTTTCAATAATGAGCCTGGTAATCAGCAATAATGTGCAATATTGTTACTAAATTTGATAGTGTTGACGACTGTCGTACTGATGATCACATTTGCCCATTTGCATAATCGTGAAATCTCAATACTGAATTCGCTAATTGGGAATCCAGCGTTATTTCGTGCACAGTTTGTGTTTGTAAAATGTAAGTTTCCTAATAATATTTTTAATTACTTGTTTAATAATGACCTTGCTATTATTGATATATCCATTATTTTTTGTGTGATTGTGAAATAAACTTTAAATTAATCAATTTGTAATGCATTTCTTCAGTAATTGTAACAATTTATGTAGGTTTTTTTTATTCGAGAAGAAATTAAAATTCCATTATCGTGAGAATTTGCAGTTGTTCGTACAGATGGTTTGAAAATAGAAATAACGGTGGAACATTAAATCACAATTTAATTAAGGTCCTTCAATTTATCTCTCTCGAAAAGAGCTTGGACGAATCGTGTTTGTTAATTAAGTGAATCATTAACAGTGGGTGGCATCCATCGTGTGATATATTACTGCAACTGTTACTAGCTTCATTTTCATCGACGGATAAAACCCTTTTTTTATATCAACATTATTTGGATAATCTTTTTTCGATGTAAAGGGATTCAACTGCTTCAGTAGGGATGCAATATGCAAGAATTTGAGAATCGTGAGTATAATTTCGATCGGGAAATGGCCATTTATAACGATAGTTTGGCGTATTTCAATCAAGATACTTGATCATCACATAAGCCACATCATAAATTTACCATAAAGATCTATAGGTACCTTCTCAATTTCGGTATCAGTTTGGCCGCCAAACCTCATAAACAGTTATTCTCGGTAATTCACGTTGCGATTCCAAGTTCTGCACATTTCTCACCCTTACTGCTTCCACCGTCAAATATCATAGGATCGATAGCAAGCCTCTGGAGACCTATAGCAGAACTCAAGTAGTAAGTGATTGTGAATTTTCCAACAAGGGAAATTATTCAGAAGTTCTGAATTGATAAAATTGCTGATTTAGGAGATGAGATTGAATTTTTGATTGCAAAAGAATTACGATCAACTGCTCAAAACTTAGTGAGAAAAATTGATTAGATATTCTTCATTTATTTTTAATTCTAGTTTTATGAATTCTTAAAATATATCAGTTTGAAATATATCCATTTTGTGAATGAAATTTCGAAGCCTTCAAGGTCGATTTTGGAAGCCTTAAAATTTTAGAGCATTCCATATTCAAATATATATGATTTTGTGAATAACCAAATTGTACTGGATAACTTTCTTTTTATCTATTGAAGTAGAATCAGAAGCAGATGTATAGTGCAGAAATTTAATTAAAATAGTCTGTGTTCGTTGTTATAGGATCTGACTGACGATCAACTTTAAAATACATTATTACTCACGTTGAAGAACTCGAATAAAAATTAAGACTGTTTCAATAGCGTCTAGTTTCAACACAAAGCAACAAACTGTTGTGAAGTATCTTTTTCTGAAAGCATGTAAATTAGGCTGGTAAAATTTTGTAACTGACATATTTAAAATGAATCGAATTGAAACAAACCTTTAAGCACATATAACTTTCAAAATATTCTATTCTCTGAGTATCCAAAACAAACAATCGTATATAATTTATTTTTCCTTGTTCGAAAACGAATATATATATATATATATACTTTTTGGCTCAGAGCGTCAAGAAAATGAAGATACACGCAACCTATAAAACATTAACAATTTCTTACGAAGGAAAGAAAAAAGAAAAAGTGGCTATAGCTGTACAAGCTCTATATCTTTATAGATCTTTCTTATACTTAAGCTCGGGTGCCCTGTGGAAAACCATGACGCAGACAGCCTACAGGTTTTTCCTAGCGTACAATATTGAAGTTACTTTTCACAGTAGAGTTAAGTTCCGCAGTGCTTGGCGTATCGATCCGAGATGAAACTGTCTGATGCCGCTAAGAGAAGTAATGCCAAGTCCATCTGGAGTCTTAAAGATAGGAGTCAGTCATTGACCCACGATATCAAGTCGAGACACTTTTCTCTTATTTATAGTTCATTTCCACTTCGAAAGTCACTCGTGCGTTTCGTATTACTGAAAGTTTGTAGTCCGGATGCAGAGAATATTTTGGGGACGGCCTTGCCTCTTTGTGACCCACATAGAGAGATAAAATCGGGCACCTTTGGTAGAATTCACTCTTGGACACGTACACACGTGTTCGCCCTCTGATTCGTGCTGGATAACGTTTTGCTATACATGGACACATTCTGAGTCACACAAAAAAAACACACGTATACAAACACAAATGCATTAAGGTCGAAGCTATGTCGTAACCTTATATCGTTTTCTGGACTCCTCGGGCCAAGTCCACCCCCTATGATACGTATCAGGCTATCCTAGGGTTCCCAAGCCGCTGGAATCCCAACAAACTGGAGAAACCACGGCGCTGATAAAGCTAATGGTATTGCTGGTAATGCGTTATATTTATTTGTATTGGGAACCATCCGCTCTCGGACTTTCCGATTTCATTCCGCCTTACGGTCACGAGGGCGGATTTCAGGATCGACATTTCCTTGACATCTCTTTTATCATTGGTTTTCCTTTTAAAAGAGCGCAGAGTTGAATTTGAAATCAGTAAAATGGAACAGAATGTTCGAAACGAAGGAGGAAGGCGTGACGGCCAGAGACTCTAATTATAGAAATTCGAAGAAACTAAAGAAAAACTATAACTCATTTTGTAAGCTTTCATAATTTTCTCCAAAAATAACGCAAACAAAATTCCGAAAACGCCACTTAAAAATTTTTCTTTTTCACTCTGCCTTGCAAATGATGAAAGACGTAGCTCCAAACTAGGCAACTTTCCGCTGAACAGGAAAATTCGTTTGATTACATCGCACTCACACTTGTACCTATTTTACTTTATATCCTTGTGGGTAAAATACACTACATTTTCAGATTGTGAAACTAAAAGAGTGTATTTCCATTTTCTTGAATATGAATTTGCAGTTAGGGCTTGTCGCACTTGCAATCGCGTGTGAACTAAAAACCATATCTTTCATAAAAATCATATTGATATAAAAATACAATTATGATCACTTGGAAAGTACCGGAAAATATAACTAGTTCCCTGAACAAGAATAACAGGTTTAAAATCTGCAACAAATTAAAAAATTATTTAATTTTGATTTTAGTGATTCGGATTCTTAAATAATAAGATTATCACCTATCTTTACCTATACTGTTCGGAATGCGTTTTTAGTTCTAAGGTATTTTGTGCACGTTTGGGTTTTTTTTGATATACAAATATAACTCTAACGATGAAAGCGTTTCGTGTAATGTATTTTGATAATGTCATAAATTGAAATAATTTGATAAACAAAATATACTTTTTCATAACATTTTTAATTGTTATATCTAGTTATATCTAGATAACCCATGAAAAAAATTGAAAGGACCATGCACACATTTTATGCGGGGTCCTAAGTAATTCTTCTTTTTTAATTCTTTGCGAAATCTACTGGGATATGTTTCCAAAGACCCTTTTTAAATGAAAAGAGACAACCAAACTAGCTCGCTCTCTTTGCTTTATTATTTATCCGTCTTTTGTGTACTACCAGGGTCCAACATGTTTCGAGACCAATTTAGATCTCCTCATCAGGGATTATTTGTAGGAAAACTACAGGTTTGAATAATCGAAAATCATGCTAATTACAATTCGGATAATACCTGAAAATCAAAACTAAAAACCATAGATATTTATATGAAAAGTTACTTTATTTAATTTTTAATTTATTAGAGAAAATTTATAAATGCATAAAAATTCTTTTTTATTACAAAACTAAAGAAACAATTTAACCAAATTAGCTGATTCTAATTTGTTTTATTAATTTAATAAACCTCGTTAATATTTTAACCGGTCCTCCATATTATATCAATTACATTTCCCCAATTTCAATAAATTTCGTTGAACTCTATAATTTTCAACAAAAAATTGTATTCACAATCATCACATCACTAATTAAGTTATTGTTCAACGTCATAATCAACAGGTCTCAAATGAAGAAAGTTTTATTTTAATGTATATTGAAAAATTAAGAATTCAAAGTTAAAATATTAGAAAAATAGTCCCCTTTTTCCTTAAATTATTAAAATTTGTCAGGAAAACAAGAAAATGAACCTCAACAGCGAATACTTTGAAAATCTTTTTTTTATAAAAACCAGAAAGAAAAATTCCAATATTGAACTATACGGGATGAAGTTTTCATAGTCACGATGCAAAACTGACATTTATTTTCAACATTAAGACTCTCAGATATTGCCAGATTTTGGAAATACTCCTATTTCATTTGTTAGAGAGATAAGTATTTAACGACGCCTTTCTATCCATATAGTTTTACGTATGCAAATAACCAAACTCTAGAGAACGACAGCAAGGTCTACGGCCTAATAAGAGCTACAACTTTTGTTGATGATATTTTTTCTCTGAAACCAATATTTTTCCAAATACTGCAGAAGAAGCTTTCAAAAATGTTTAAAATAGTAATAAAATTTCTCTATTGATTTAGCCAAACAATCCTTTAACAGTTTTTCTTCAGGATCCAAAAGAAAATTCTAGAAGTCAAAATTTTGAGGTTCTTATTCAGACGTTCCGCCAGGAAACCTTTTTAACAAGAAATATTCCGATGAAGCTGGACTTTAGCATTTTAATTATTCGTCCTGGAAGAATTTTAACATCGCATGTGTGAACGCCAAGCTCAAGGTTTTCCATTTCAATTTTCGCTTCATACACTTGCTAAAGGGAACGTGATTCAAACTGAGGATGCCCAGCGTCGGTTCTTGAAAAATTAATGCCGACGTCCGACGAGAGGAAAGGCTTAATTGCACTGCCTTTCAACTTTCATCTTCAACCAAGAGGAAGGAGAATGGTTGGTTAGATATGAACCGGAAGGCCTTTTTGGCCCAGTACTTAATGGTCGACTGCAGATTAAGAAATTAAGAATTAATGCGGCCTCGAATTGGCCCGCTTCTTCAATACCGGCATGTGATCCTCAAACGAAATGAAAGCTCCTCTCTATCCTTGAATTTTTAATTTACTAAAATAGCAAAAACTGTATTTAAAAATATCTTTTACTTTCAACTTTTGCAAATGGAACTTTTTAAATTTTAAATTTAAATTTGACGACAGGCAGGAAATGCATGTTAGCATTATGCATCAGACAATTGTACTTTTTCTATAATCATAATGGGTGCGTGTTTCGGATGAATAGATAAATTTAACGGCACTTGTCATGTCGCAAAATGGAATAAATTCCGAGCGTTGGCAGCCATTTAAAACAATGCCGTTGTGAATACACGCCATTTGTAAACTGGCGCTTTTGTTTCTCCTTGCTATTCATTCTCTCACCCTTCTACTCTATTGCTCGACCAACACCTCACGAAGACCATCATCACCGAGCCACCCAACCACTATGGCGTCCATAGTGCTGCTGGGTATCGGGTCGTTTAAATTTTTGCATCATTTTTCACCCTGATAAAAATGTAATTAGGGTATTTTGATGAGGTTTATACTATAGACAACCTGATTCAAATTTATCATCAATATTTTTCCGTGAATCTCAAGAATTAAAATCATCATTTAATTCCATGAGACTGAAGTCACCAAAGAATAACTGATATTGTTAATTAGTCATCATATAATCTTCATTTTTATTTTGTTTTACAATGTTTCAATTTCATTTTCAGAAAAGAATAATGAATAAAAGGAAGAAACGATGCAAAATTTCAACAGCAGTGGTTCTCATTCACTTGAAAAAAGTTCGTTTAAAATAAAGGGAGAAATGTTTTCCTCTCGAGATTTATTTTTAGTTCGTTAAAGTAATTTACATATTTCGCCAGTTTTTGTCATTAGAAGAATATAATTTTCATAGAATGTATTTTGAGAGAATATATTTTCAGAAAATATAGTTTTGTGAAATAAAAATAATAAAAATATTTGAATCTGGCAAGGTTGTTTTAAATAGATTACTCGAGTCCTTTAGTGTGTTAGATAGGAGCTTCCGTACTCGAAAGAGAAAGGAGAATGGGTGCCTCGCCGCGAGGAATAAAATTTATGAGCGTCCTTTATTCCAGCAGTTAGGGAGTCGACTTCAGTTTGAGCAATTTATTAATTTCTGCTTGCTTCGGTCCCACCATGCATCTTCCTTCTCTTCTTGAGACATACAGCATTCCTGTTGTCTTTATCCCATCCACTCCCTTGCTCTCGAATACGGAGGGTTGGCTATGAGGGTTCTTCTTCCTTCTTTTTCTACCACATGCTCGCTTGAGTTTTCAAAACAGAGCACGCTTAAATGTAGTTCAACTTGATAGCATAATATATTTTATCAGTGGCTTCATAAACATTTGAGTTAGTCCCCTTTCATTGCGTGTTTAGATTTTTAACGTAAATATTTTTGCTGAGACTTCAGCAAGGTTTTTAACAAGCACTAAATGTGTTTTAAAGTAATCAAATTTGATACAGTCATCAAAATTATGTCTTATTTCATTTTAATTGATACACTTTTTATACTTTCGATACTTTCGATACTTTCTATTGTTTCATGTTTGTGAATCTGGGATAATCTCTACATTAACAGTTTGAATCAGCCTAATAAACAACCTAAAGTTTCAAAATTCGGGCAGATGCAAAAATCGATGCGGTTATAACAAACTTCAAATTAAAAATTGAAATGAAATTAATTTCCAATTGAAAGCCCTTATATTACAATTATGTGAATTGGAATGCATCTGCATCTGGAAGCGGTGCTGATCTCTTTATAGGTGACAAATCATTTAAATTGGGTTCCTTCATAATTGAAATCATAAAAACTCGAAGCCTATATTTAAGTTCGAAAGCATTTCAACTCGAAAGCAATTTAACTTCAAAAGCAATAAATTTAAAATAGCGTTTATTTAACAGCTTCGAAATTCTCATAAACCTCTCTCCCTAGTAGGCTAAATTAACCATTAGACTTCTCCACTTTTATCATTGAATCCTCATGAAAAGTTTTCGAGATTAGCTCACTCCATTTTTTTGTCTCATGCATCTACGTCGTGTCATCTCGCATCCTTCACACACCCATTTTGGTCGACACTTTCAGTCTATCTTTGTCGAACTTTTTCTCATTCATTTTGCCTCTAGCTTTTTTAGGTGTTCAGCATAGTACGCAGTCCTGTTGGTGATTAGTGCGCTCATTACGGCATCACTAATGATGCCTGCATCACCACACAAAAGCTGTAAAAAGTAAGCAAGCGGGTTACTATCGCTTGAGAGAAAATACCTCTATGGGGACATATTCATTCATTCTGAACAAGGTTGTCCTTATCGAGGTCGAAACAACAGACAATTTGTGCTACAGATGACACTGCGTGCAGATGCAGTTGATGGGTTGATAAAGTTCAGAAAATGGTCTTGTTGAAGATTTATTTTATTTCAAATTTCAATCAATTGCTTCTATCGAGCTAAACTATAGGCTTAGCGACCAACGATTTTAAGATGGTCTTGATTAGAAAAAGAGAAAAATACAGACTGAGGGACATCATATCGTTCTATCTCTATCTACAAATGTCATTAGCTAATACGGTTTTCGCGAGATCCATAGTCCTATCGGTATACATGAGTTCCGTCCCGCGCTCAAAATGCCCATCGGTAGACACTCGATATCTGTCCGGCGGTCACGTAAGGCTCCTCCGTTCTTTTTCTGATCATCTGCCCCACATCTCGAAGGTAGAGTTGTGGAAAAGTTGTGCCCTCCTTCCCAGAAAAAGTTTAAATTGAACTGTTGCATTAAAAAGTATTGGGCTTCCGTCCCAATGCGATGTTATCGTAAAGCAGATTTCCAGGAAATATCTGATGAACGCGGTGCTATACTTTTTAAAATACTTTGTTCAGAATCATCATGCTTTGAGTGAGTTAGGCTGCGGCAAAGTTGACTATCGGGAAAAAGTTTTTGCTGTGAAACAATAGTGGTAGCTTTTTTATTGTTTATAACAAATTTATTTAATTACATTTTCAAATCTATTATTAATTTGCATACATTTTTTAAATTATCTAATGGATGAAATTCCAGGTGGAATAACCCTCACAACAGAATGATATCTTTGGAATATTCCTATGATATCTCGGCAGGACATGAGATATCCTGAAAAATGTCCCCGAAATCTCCCAGGATGTCCGTAGCATATTCCAAGAATATCGACATTTCCGCCCCGTACGATACATACAATTTTGGCAATGGAATCCAATATTTCTGAAATGCATAATAATTAAAATATGTAGAATGCCTGAAAACATAAAGATACAGAAAAATCCGTTGGACAAAGATACGCTTTATACAAATCTTGAATATTCGGCTTCTTTCGAATTCTATCTCAGTATAATTATAAAAAAATTATTACCGCAAGTTATTTTAATAACCAATAACAGCCTACTTATAGTGAAAAAACAAGTCAATTTCTTGAAAATTTAAGATTTGGCTCTTATTGCATTTATAACCTCTAAACTGTGCAGTTTGGAGATCGGTCATTTCACTATGAGTACAGCGGGAAAAGCAGATTTTAGTACAAAAACCATCAAATTAATATGTACCACGTTGGTTTACACAATATAAATGAGAATAGATTGTAATACGGCACGAATATTCGAGAAATTGTTGACTTTTGTTAGAGCGTCACGACATCACTTATTATTGCGTGATAGTTTCCGCACACTGAGAGCCATGATGGAATTTATCTGGAAGTGACTTTAAAGTGAACTCTACTATTATTATGTACTTTATGATGTTATACTTTATATAAAATCTCCGGAGAAATACCTAATATTGATAAATGATAAGTTATTGTTTCATATGATTGAATATACATATAATTAGCAGTAGATATATCTGAATTTCCAGGAATGTACCAAACTATAGGATTGGGATATCTCGGGGACATCCTTGGCATATAAAATTGGGATAATAATGGAATATCCTTAGGAGATTCTAAGATATCTTTGGCACATTTCAGGGATATGGAAATTTCCGCCCTGTACGATATAATTTGCAATATTCCTAGGATATCCTGGGAGATAAACGGGGTATACCGCCGATATAATTTTAGAAATTAACGAAATGCAATATGTAGACAATTTTTTTCAAGTTTATTTACGGCTTGATGTATGGCTTTAATTTTGAAATTAAAATAGAAAAAAATGGAAAGTAGAGCTTGCCCAAATAAATGTCTGAGAATTGCGTTCATATTTTGAGCGGTGTAATTTCAAACTATCGAAATATGTAAGCATAAAAATTTCTTGAAGCACCATATGCGAATTTGGGAATTCAAACTTTTTTCCACTTTCTCTCTTAGTTGTATCAAAATAAGGACGATTCTACCAAATTAGCTACTCCGATGTATTTTCCCGTGAATTTTCGAGTTGGAGCTTGTCGAGTGTTTCTAGCTTGAGTAAAATTTACAGATTAGGACAAGGATGATAATTGAGTTTGTTATGCACTGAAGGAAAGCCGCGGCTGTTCGCGTCCTCGAAAATTTAAGCCTCCTCGAGTGCGCGGAAATGGCTAAGGTCGAGGAGAAGAACCTGCATTTAACAGCGTTAAACATTAACTGCCGCTCCGCAGTTTTCCCCATAACTCCGGGAACTTTGATTGCAGCTAACGGCCCTCGGGGATACTGCCTTTAAAAGGAGAATACGAGGGAGCCTTGGCAGTTGGAGGAGCGAAAGAGAGAGAGAAGTGGGAATCGAAGTACCTGCAGGAGGCACCTTATAACTTCTTATAATTACTCGGGTCTCGAGGGTTTAACTGCTGTTTAATTTCATTCGGCAATTAACCCCGTGCTTGATCGGCACTCACAACAGCTCACCTTTCGTCCTCTTCGTCTTGGCCCAATCCTACAACCTTTCCTCCTTACTTCACCAATTTGCGTTTAAATTACGTTCATTCTAATTGACAGCATCTTTTAAACATTTATTTTTAACTTCCCGCTTGCCTATACCTTTAATTTCAGTGACCTTGACTATTTTGCTCTGCTAGAAAAAGTATTTCCAGTCGACTATATTTTTCTAATTTTTACGTATTTCTTAACATTTTTTCTTTCTAAAGTTCCAAAGATATACGGACTGTCCGTACTTTTATACTCGGCCAAAAATATATCACAAATTTTGATTCATCAATCTTAATTCTATCTTTAGTTCTAATCAATAGCTACAATAACGGTGGTTTTCAAAATTACAAATAGGAGTTTGAAATCTTCCAAAATAAAGAATGCGTCTTTTTGTGCAAAAATGAAGAGTAGATAGAAATGTAATAAGAGAAAAAACATCGACGGAAGATTGTAGAAGGTTTATTAATGCGGACATCATCATAAAATTGAGAGCCGTGGAGAATCTCGTGCAGGGAATGATAGCTTGGAATATGGAGAGTAGAGGAACCGGGCTCAATGAGACTGTTCTGCATAGCAAGAACGAACGGGGCACTCCAACGGGTTAGATTCGCTCCGAGTGGAATTTGTTTATGCAAATAATTCGCTGCAGCAATAAGTGGCTGTGCGTCCTTTCGCCACTCTGCGGAATTCTAGTGCCTCTTTCCATTCTCCGTCATCCCATAACGATCCCCTTACTCCTGATGCCCCTCCTAACGTCACTTCTTGAGGAAAATCATTTCGAACTGAACCGGTGAATCCACCAGAAAATTAGTCGCCTTCCATAATGATGTATACAAACGGCACACCAATTCAAAATAAAATTTAAAAAAAATTAATTTTAAATACCAAAATAAATCAATATTGTCGAATAATGACTATAAATACATTAATATTTGAAATTGTGAAATCGATATATGATAATTGGTGTTTTTCTGAAGTGATGAAAGGAAAGCAAAGGAAAGGAGAAGCGTTAGGGGATCGAGAAATGTCGTGAGTTTGTGTGCATCTATGTGTTGGATTTATCGTGTGTACGGTTGAAACGATTTAAAATCCGATGCCAAGTTCGAAGGGGCTGGTTCACACCCTTTGCTGGTGGCAGTCCCCGGTGAGGCAACGCCCGAGGGAATATTTCACAGTAGGAGACGTCGCCTAGATTACGAGTTTATCTAAATGGCGCTAGAAACGCGAGAGTTGCGCTAGAATCGCGCCCAGATTATGGGGTGGGTGCAAGGAGTGCAGGGAACGGAATGGGGATGTTTATGGTTTCATGACAGGGAAAATTGTGTCCCAGGGGTAAAGCTAACGCGGCATCGTGCCTTCAAACTGAAATAGGAGAAAATTATCCTTCCATGCTCCAATGTGCTCTTCAAATTCCTTTAAGGATTTTTTTATATTAAATCTATGTCCATTAACAAGCACCTCAAAAAATTATAAAATAAGGCTGGGTTCAATTCAGCGGACTTTAAGTATTCAAAATAAAACTAGGGTAATCGGTACAATTATTATCCACTTAAGGAATTTTTCCAGTTTAACAATTTGTAAAAAACACTATAAGTGTCTAGCGAAATTCTAAAATACACAGATAATAAATTTTATAAAGATTGAAATTACAATAGTAAGTTTACCGTTAAAAGTGGTAGATAATTTATATTTGAAGAAATTAACAATAATGTCAAAAAATACAATCATTGATCATTGCGACATAGTGATTAGCATAGGCCAATGATTTTACGATTGGCCACTGAAATTTAGTGAAATACATTCATTTTCCACGTCGTTGTGCACTTCAGGTTATAGATTACTGATTTGGAAAGCACAATTTATTGCCCACTAAAAGGTGTAATCATTGGCCGGAGCCAAAAACTGTGTTTGGCATGATTTTCACTTATTATTTATAAGACAAGGTGACAAACAATTGAATACATAGTCTACAAAAAGTTTAAACAATTTTGAATTTATTTTGCAAAGATATTATTTATTTGCTTTTTAGATATTGTGGCCAATCACTATGTCTCAGCATAATAAAGTGTATCTTAATTCACCAAATTCAATTACAATTCAAAAGTTTTTAGTTTAATCTATCGTCACTAATAAAAAAAATGATAACTATCAGCACGCGCACACCCCTGACCTTAACAGCTTTTTGTTCAAGATTCGTACTCATTCAGCATCATTTTTTTTACTTTACTCTGGCATTTAAACGCACCACACTGCACTAACCTAGCTTGTCAAATACGCTACGGAATTGTTTGCGCTTCATCCTGCACTATTTATTAGTAGCTTTATCTGGGACTGTTCCTGCATATAAGTATATTCAAATATGGTGGCCAATCATTGGGGGTTGGCCAACGATTGTACCGCTCACCCTATATTTAAATTGGAATCGAGTGAATTTTGTTACGTAAAATCCCAACATTTTGTATTCTACTTATTTAAAAGTTGGAGACCGAAACAAGACTATGCACTGATTTCTCCTGTTTTTTTATGTTTCAGGTAAGCAATCATAGTAACTTGACATCGATCTGAGTGAGTAGTATAATTTAAATTTAAGAATTAAAGGAAAATTTTATAGTCGAAATAATACCTGTTACGATCGAATGGTAAATTGAAAGCTTAAAAAGTAATTTCGAATCTTGGCACAGACTCTAGGTTATAATATAGATAGATTCCTAATTGTGTTTGTAGATCGAGAGTCATTTTTGGACGTTTACCCTCGACTCGTTAAGCTCTAGATCGGTAGTAACCCTCGCAGGATGAAACTTCCCATCACGCAGGAAATAACGTTCGAAATATCCTGCTGAGTAAAGCGGAGAGTCGTAGTAGCTACCGCAGATGAGGTTAAAATCCAATAGTCTGGCCCCCGCGATTCGAATAGGTGAGGGGAAGAAGGGAAGGGGGATGGAGGGTTCGCGCGCCTTTCGAATCACGAGCGGATGACAAAATTTTGATTTTCTTGGCGCGCCCGCGGCTCCCTTTAGGCCTTTTTTATTTGATTGTAAAAGCAGGCCTCGCAATCCACGTTATCATCATTCCACCAATGGTACCGCAATGTCCTCGGCATTTCCTCGCAATAGTACTCAAGAATCTTTTTCCGCGAAAAATTTCGCGATTCAAAGGAAGTCTTTCATTCTACCTTTCTTTTTTCATTTCTTTATTTCTTTACTTCTTAGTTGTGCTAAGTATTCTTTGCTCATTGGTTCTCTGCATGGAATGAAAAACAGCACTACTTGCCGCTCTAATTCTCGGGCATTATGAATCAAGGATTTTCAAGTCTTATAGTCCCTAATTATGAGTGACGCAGGCTGCTTGATTCCGCATCTCATGTACAACTTCATTTGCACTGTACTTATTATTATACTCTCTTAAACTGAACCAGTGAAATTGTCACTGGTTGAATCAGTAATTTGAATTATCACTGGTGAACCAGTGATTTTTCCACTTTGACTGGACGAACCAGTAAGAGATTCAACTAAAATAGCGCTACTGATTCTACCAGTTACGCCAAATGATAGATTGAACCAGTGATATAGCGCTCCACGCGGGCAAGACATGAACCTCCAGTCGTCTGGTACGCGCGCGTCGTCGGTCAGGTCTTTGGCATTTCTCGAGTGAAAACGAATCTCATTGTGTACAAGTGTTTGTTTTATAAATATTTGGTGCCTGTCTGCAATCAGCAGGGGATATAATATCTTTCGCTCGATAGTGGGAGGTCCCTGGCCATGGGTTTGACTTTGAGCAACGCGACACGTTAACATAACGACGGGTCTTTCCACAATCAGGCGCAACATATTATATCCCATTATATTGCAGCCCGGTCTTCATTTATTGTTGTGAGGATAAAGTGAGGTTTTTCAAATTTAATTTTACAACTCTTACCACAAAAGTGCGATGAATGATAAGTGCCATACCTAAACAGCTGACAGGCGACAAGGCGTACGACCAGGTGACTACTGGTACTGAGAAACCAGTGAACCTCACTGATTAAACCAGTGTCGGAACTTCACTGAATGAACCAGTGAATGCTCACTGATTGTCAGTGACACACTTCTGGCTATTTCAACCAGTGAGATTTCACTGGAAATCAGTGAGATTTCACTGGTTCATTTTAAGAGAGTACCATCAACCCATTTCCCTTTCGAGGTAGGCGTAATTCAGTCGGTGAGGAAGGGAGAAATGTGGGGAAGGGGGTGAAGATTTTTAGATTGATCTCGAATTCCCGTATAATTTATTTAAATAATACGTTTGTTCCGCAACACTGCTCTGACCCAGGTTGCTGATCAATCTCTCTAGCGCTCGCCCCAAGTAAAGAGCCTGACAAAAGTACCATGTGAAGCTTCCCGCTCGGGCCCATTAGTTTCGGAAGTATTTTGTTTCAGGCTTCTTTCACTCCACTGACACTCTTTTTATAAACTTTTTGTCGCCACACTTTTCTCTCCTGGCCTATCTCTCTAGCTTCCTTCACGTCCATGCATTTTTTCATGCAATCTCTTGTGTTTCTGTGGCTTCTAATGTCTTTTCGAATCAGGCTCTCATTCACACATGCTAACCATTCTTTCCGCGGTCTACCTCTGGGCACACTACCATTTACTTTACCTTGATACACTTGTTTGGCTAGTCGTTCATCTTTCATTCTCTCAACATGCAAAAATCATCTTAGCAAATTTCTTTCACATCTGTCAACTAGTGTCTCCTCCACACCACATTCTCTGAGGATTATCTTATTACTTACTTTTCCCATCAGTGTTTTGCCGCTTATCATGTGCAGGAATTTCATGTTAATTGGGTTAATTTTACTCTTATCCTTTTCTTGATATACCACGTCTCGCTATCATACAGTACAATCGGTATAAATATATAACTATGTATTGCCCTCTTAGCTTTATTTGATATATTTTTACTTCTGATAATGGGCCCTGTTATATTGATAGATAGAATAGGCTACCATGATATACGTACTTATCAACTTGTTCTATTCTCTCATCATTTAGGACAATGTTCCAAATTGTTTTTTCACCTTTCTCTTCACACACCGTAATTTTTGTTTTATTTACGTTAATTTTGAGGCCCACCCTCTTCATGCTTGTATTCAGTTTACTTAACATTCTTTGCACGTCCTCGATTGACTCTGCCATAACAACCTTATCATCTGCGGATGCTAACCCACGTACCCACACTGTCTCGAGATCTGCACCTTCGTCGAAGAGGGCCAATCTTAGATACTTGTCCATGAATATAATAAATAGCCATGAAGACATAATGCATCCTTGTCTAACGCCTTGCATAATATCGAACCAGTCACTCAGTTTCCCA
This sequence comes from Andricus curvator, assembly GCA_932195095.1. Classification (NCBI taxonomy): domain Eukaryota; kingdom Metazoa; phylum Arthropoda; class Insecta; order Hymenoptera; family Cynipidae; genus Andricus; species Andricus curvator. The sequence continues at coordinate 137,190 of CAKNYM010052576.1, forward strand.
ATAACCATTACACTCGCTTTGCTACCTGCATATATTGTTTTTATTGCTTGTAATCGCCATTCATTGACTCCGTACTTTTTTAGGACTTCCCAAAGTTTACTTCTATCCACCTTGTTAAACGCTTTTTCTAGGTCAACAAATGCACAGAAGACTTTTTTTCTTACATAAGAGCCCCGCTATAATGGTTCCCGATATACAGGACAAGGGGGTGAGAGAGACGCGCTTGCAAGGTCAGCGGAGTTGCGATGTTTACGGTTCGGCACTATAAGAAGCCAGAAGCAAGAAGGATAAGAACGGTTTGGAGAGTCACGAGATATGTAGTGTGAAGGCCATTCAGGGTACCCCCGAAACGGCCAGTATAGCAAACTCTAGTGTACACTCAAACTTTTTTCTGTGATCTGTCTCAAGCTAAATACTTGATCCGTACATCATCTTCCTGGCATAGATCCACTTTGGACTTCCCATATCTTTTCTTCTGTTATTTTCATCACCCTACGAATAACTATTATTGAATATATTATACTTACGGTACTTAATAAGTAGTCCTATAGTTTCATCTTCCAATAATTCCCTAAAAGAGTCTCTCAAAGCGTCTAGTATCCCGTATGTATCATATAGCATTTCACCTTTGCTATTTCTCATGCTGACAAACTCTGTACTTTTACTTCCCTTCATATGTTTATAAAGGAGTTTCTTGCTTCCTTCAAAGTCGTTTTGCATATGTCTGCATTAAAGGAGAAAATTGCAGCAGCATAATTTGTTTTTGAAATGTAAAACAAATGTTGGAAATAGAAAACTTTCTCATGCTGAAAAGCAACATTCAGGGTATGCAGTTTATGATAGGTGTTAAAGAAAGAGAAAGACTAATATATACTGAGGTTGCGCGGAATCAAAAAAGTTTATAACACTTGTTACTCTTAGACGAAGAAAGTTGAAGCAGCCGTCTAACTTCTTAACAGAAAAGTAGTCAGTTAGATGTCACAGGTTTCAAACTATTTTAAACAAATCTTTTCTTGCAATGACATTGCCCTTTACCAATGAGTTTTAAGGATATAGTTCTTGATTTTCGTCTGCACCATTTTAAACTCTTTTGGAATGTCTTTATAAATAGTTTTGGAATATATGAAATAGCGAAGTATCTTTAAACTCTAATGAAATTAATACAGAAAAAGGTATAAAAAAGATTTTAAAGACTGTTGATACTTCCTGACCAATTTTTTATAATTCTAGTAGGAACTAGGGACTATTTCACTTTGACCCATATTTCAAACAGTACTACCTTTATATGTTTCCTGTTTTCAGAAAAAACCCCTCTTGCATGGACATAAATAAATGTTGCACGTAAATAAGTGTAGCATTTCTGACGTTTAAATCCGCAACTCGGTATTCATTCCGAGGACATCCGCCGAGAGATTACTTACAAAAGAGATTATGTTTCCGGTAGACAAAACGTTTTGAGTTGTCAGGTATATACTATAACTATCGCGTATACGTTTGGATTGGGTTGTAGAACTACATACCATTGTGTGAGACCATGATAAAAAAAGCTGATTTTGTACATTCAAAGGTTTCAGGTTAGAGTTCAATTTCCGGAATACAAAAATGTCATAAGTTTATTAGCGCACTATATCGACTATTTTCAACTTACTCAATTTAAAATAAGATATTTAAAAAAATATCTGGATCACTCAAATGGCAGCTACATTCAGCTATTGGTAAATTCCGCAATGAAAAATCCAGCGATTCTTTCTCCCTGTTTATGCACGCTTCATAGTCTCGTGATTTTTCCGCAGCAGCGCTTTGTCGTGGCACATCCGGCCGCTTCCGGCGCCGGACCGGAAACAAGATGGCCGACGCTCCACAGCCACCGGCAGTGCGATGAAATATTAGCGGAAAGTCGCGAACGTGGTAGGAAACAGAGGGACCCCAGAAAATTCGCGAAAACCTTTCTTTACACCGATGCGAAAATCATCTTATTTGGAAACTTCTCAAAAAATGCATGCCACCTGCTTCCAAATACATCATCAATTTTAGAAGGGATAAATTCTAATCGTAGATAGCACCAGAATTCTTGAGAATTAAAAATTGAAGGATAATTCTGGAATTTCAAACTTGATAGTATTATATTTCAAAATTAAACTCACCTAATTGAATTTTGTTTCTCATCCACAGTATTACGTTTGTTGATGCCACCTACGATTATTTTTTCATCACCGAACCCACTGTAATTTTTATTTGCTAAACTCTTTCACTTATCGTCTGGAATTTCAATAGTTATATTGACAATAAAATGAAAATGATTTCTGTCTTTATGCAATTTCAATATCTTTTATTTTAACTGTTTGTTTCAATACTCGTTAATAGTTCAACTAAACACACATTTTTATGTCATAATCTTCTTTCTTAATAAAATTTGAATTCATGATAGAGTTTATTCGTTTTCTTTCTGGCAAAGAGTTGCTTCAACGGTATTAAATGAAAAATTATGAAGAGTAAGAAAACGACTGATATACCAGGAATGGTTGATATAGAAGCTTCGCTGTAAAAGCTGCTTGCTCGCTGGGAGATATACAAACGCGTGAATAATGGACACCGGTTGATAAGGGGAGCACTCGCGTGAGTCTGCTCCATTCGCGAAAGCTCGTACCGAAATATTTATCGGTGGAAAGGTCGAAGCTAAATAAATGTCCGTGTGGCGAAAAAAGCCGATTTACACTGCACTTTTTCCATTGTTTTCGATATCCATTCGCAGATAAACTTCGTGACGATCATTTATGACACTGTGAATATTTCTTTACTAACCATGTAAATATATTTATCTCTTTCAAACACTACGGCCAATAAATTAACTATTAAAAATTCAATTTAGTAAAAATGCCAATTCGGAAGCTCTATCGACATTTAAAGTTGATAAAATAACTAACCTCCACTTTTGTGGAGTTCTGACGAAAGATATGGAATTGAGTTGAAATTTGGTCAATCAAATCAACCAAAAACCTTGGTTCGAACTCTGACAATTCCTATCTAAATTTTAGGCCCAGAATTGAAATCTCTTGTACTATTTTGGCAAAAGGTAAAGCTGCTTTTATATGGAAATCTTCATCGTGGATGGTTCAAATTTATTTCTATTCGTGCAGGTCTCCTTTCTACCGGAGGGAAGATCAATTTCGGTCTGAGTAAATCGCTTCTCGAGATCAGAAAAAGGAACGCTGCCAGCATTCTAGGTATGCATAGTCGACGCAATGACACAGAAATAGGGTTGGGACAGAATTTGATAGTGATGGGGTGGGCTTCGAGGCGAAGCCGCAAAACGTGTACAACTGAACATATATACATATATATTCGTTGGCGGGATCGGTTCATGGCGTCGAACGTCAGGGTCGGGGATGAAAAGCAAGCATCAACCATCCCCATTGCTGCTACCACAACTGTACCGTCGCTCGCAACCTCGCCGCTGATTGAATATTCGTTTTTCTGCAGCATAACTTTCCATTTGCATGGCCTCCTCGTTCTTCCACCTCTATTTTTCCCTCTTCTGACTGTCCTCTCTCCACATCACATATCATCTTCCTTTTCCTCCTTCTTTCGATCTTCTAACTTCTTTCCGTCAATATCTCTTTTCGTCAATCTAGCTTTCCTTCTTCTATATCTATTTTTTTTCTGTACACTATATCCTCTAAGCAAGTTCAATATGTAAATCGACATAACATATGCTTAATAATATTGAAATATTCTTATACCACAGGGAATTTAGCATCACCAAATGAATGCGGATTTTTCAGTTTACGTAGGATTATTCGACAGTGGAGGGGAAAAGCGAAGACACAAAGGAGAATATAAGAATTTTTCTGTGGAAAAAAGAACGCCCATAACTCCACTGGGAATCGAGCCCACGACCTTTTGTCATGTGTGAGAATTTAAATAACTGTTAGAAAATGTAAAACGTGAATCTTTTATGTTCTCAAATGCCAAAAAGAATACACACGAATAAATTGGATGATTTCACAATTATTTTAAAAAACAAAGAAACATATATTTTTTATACTTTCTATAATTCATTCTTGCTTTTTTTTACTCAGAAAAGCCTTGTTCTATATAAGGGACAGTCCAGAAACTGCGTTACCAATTTTGGCTTATTTTTTACTTCCTCCCTCCAAATTAAAAAAAGGAAAGAAGTAACGTAGCCGTTGGCTAAACCAGGATTTCACGTTTATTCTGCGTTTTCTCTCGTGTTCAGTGAGTTCAACTATCAATATGCCTAGGTGACTGTGCGTTCAACTATAAACTTCGGCTTCAAATCTAGAATAATTTAAAATATGAACATTCAAAATATTCTCAAAACAGCGAAAATGGGGTGATTTCTCACGATAATAGGGGAATACATTTTTTTAAATAGAAGAAATGTAGATACCGTATTAAATTCAATATGAAAATCTTTAAATTTCTAATATTTGAAGTCAAAATATATTGAATTTTCAAAAAAGTAGTAAAATTTTCAGTTAAATAGTTAAACAAATAGATGAACTTTCAATAAAATAGTTGAACTTCTCACCAAATAGTTCAGTTTTAAAGGGAAAAGGCGAATTTTTTCTAACCAAGTTGAACTTTTCATAAAAGAGTTCATTTTCAACCAAGAAAGATGACTTTTCTACCATGAAAGATGAAATTTTAATCCTAAAGGACGAATCGTCAACAAAATACTTGAATTTTCAATTCAAAAAATGACTTTAACAAAATAGTTAAACTTTCAACAAAATAATTAAACTCTTTAACCAAATAGTTGAATTTGCAACTGAAAACCGTAAGCTTTCAACCAAAAATGGAATAGTTACATTTTTAGTTTAAAAAATTAGGTTTCAAGAAAACAAATAATGAATTTTGAACCAGTTGAATTCAACGGAAAAAGACGAATTTTGAACAAAATAGTTCAATCGTGAACCAAATAGATGAATTTTGAAGAAAAAAGGTTATTCTATTACCCAAAAAGAGGAATTTTTATCAAAAGTTTTCAATCAGAGAGGTAAATCTTGAAAAAGAATGCATTTTTGAGTAAGTATTTAAACTTTCACCCAAGTAGTTGCATTTTTATCCAAAAAAGATGAAGTTTAACCAAATAGTTAAATTTCCATCCAAAAAGATAAATTTTCTATCAAATAGTTAGATTTTTGATAAATAATTGTGATTTTAACCAAATAGTTTAATTTTTGTCCAAATAGTTGAATTTTTAAGCCAAAGAGAAGATTTTTCTAAAAAAAAAAACAGTCGAATTTTAAACCCGAGAATATGAATTTGCCACTAAAAAGTTAAGTAACAACCAAATAGTTGAATTTTCAAATAAAATTGTGAATCCTCAACAACAACAAAATATTTTTATGTAAGGCAGGCATACTTGAAGCGTTTTATCAGAAACTTTTTATTTCTGAAAGTAGCCGTTTATATAAGAATAGAAGGGACGGCGTATGCGCATGTGCGAAGTGGAGCGGAGTACGATTATTATAATCACAATCGTTCTCTGCGCATGTGCATTTGCTGTCACCTCTGTATGATTATGGATGCGTGAACCTAACCTGAAATTTCAGACGTGAAAAACTTGTAAATCATACCTTTGTTACATAAAATATCGTGTGAGCCAATAAAAAGGCAAAAAGTCTTTTCATCCTAGTTACACAATATACTAATTTACAATACCAAAAAAGTATCAAAAAGAATAAATTTTCAACAAGAGGATTAACTTTACAACAAAGAAGATCAATTTTCAACAGAATACTTGAGTTTTTAACCAAGTACATAATTTTTTAACTAGAAAAGATCAGTGTTCAACTGAAAATGTCAATTTTCAACCAGTCATATTAGTCATATTTAGTCATAATAGTCATATTTTCTGTTAAAGAATTAATTCTCAACCAAAAAAAGCAATTTTTAACAAAATAGTTAAATTCGAACCAAAAAGATGATTTCTTAATTAAGAAGAATAATTTTTACAAAAAAGACGAATTATCAACAAAATGAATGAATTTTCAACAAAATGGATTAATTTTAAACCAAAAAGTAGAATTCTCAACCAAATGAGTTGAATTCCTAACCAAAAATATAACATTAGACTTTTAAAAAAATTATCTTTTATCCAAACATATTTTGATTTTCTTATTGGTTTCCAATAATTCGCAAATTTTGTTAAAATTTATCATTAGGAAACGTACTAAACCTTATCTAAGTTCATAACTTTACTTCTACTGATCCCCCCCCCCTAACCCCTTTGTACCAACTGTAATTTTTGGGCCAAACCCCCCCCCCCCCACAATTGATAACGTAGTTTATGGACGGCCCTTAAGACTTAATGGATAATTATTTTCCAATCCTATGCATATAACATACAAATCTTAGAAAAGTGCTGGAATCCATTGATGTTTACTTCATTTCTTATTTTTTCTTTTTTTTACCTCGCGTTTTATTAGTGTGAAAAATAACAGCGATTTAAGAAATACATGCTTTCTGTCTTACTTAACAAAATTGCCTGTTGTGCGATGTTTATCCCCTCTCGTCACGCATCATTAGCAAGGAGGGTTTGTGTAGAATCACAAGAAGAAGCATCGATAAGAGCCAATTTGTGAGATAAACGAATGGGATATCGTTTGTATAAGGGACGAAATCTTTCTCCCCTCTAAAGGGTAAAACGCAAAAGAGAAAAAGGGAGGGAAGAACGACGGCAAGCCGATTTGTCAGTCTGACGAGTGCGTTATACGTAAAAAGAGTCGCATCAGTTGCGCTCTCAGCGTCGACGAATGAGAAAGTTGAGCGATGATTTATTGAAAACTTTTACCGCGCAGAAATACGGAGCTTTATCTGTTGGGTGCTTAAGTTACAGAAGCTCACGCTCCAGGGAACGAAGTTATACTCCGCGTAGAAAATACGAGTTTGCACTGACTGCTTCTCGCCAAAGCTGTTTATCTGCTTAAATGCTTCTTGAATTCCTTCACCGCATTTTAAGAGGCAACAGCAAATCGTTCCTTCGGGAATGTAATTGAAAAAGATTATGGTCCATTTGCTGATAAAGCTGACGATAAAATGTTTTCCTTTCTATTCGAAAGAGGACCTTTTTTTACTCTTAAAAAAACGCTACAAAGATACTTTCTTTTAGTATTTTACTTAATGAAGTTGCAAGCCTTTGAAGATAAACGACGTTTATAAAGAATTTTCTTCCTTTATTCCATTTATTCCTAGTTTTTCATCTATTTTTTTATTTGTATTCTCGTTATATTCCTCTCTTTCAAATAACTTTACACAAATAGAAAAATCCACGTTCATTATGGTATGGCTATAACAATAATGACGAGTACAATTGACGAGTAGATCTTTTAGAAGTAATTATGGAAATGCATATATGTATGGTATTCACAAACGTTTTTACCAAAAGTGCAGGACTTTTCTTGAACATTCTAGAATATTAGGGAATGTTTCATGTAAAATATTCTACAATACTTAAAAATGTTCTAGACAATTTTTCAATTCTTGAATATTCTTAATGAAATGTTTTTTATGAAACCATCAACAATGGATGCCTTAGAAGTGAAATTCCTTTTCAAGAGGCATAAGTCTTTTCTCCTCCTGAAAGTTATCACTACCGTCATGAAAATTGGAAGCCACTAGCTTTGCTCGCTGAAGTGAAGTTCGCCAACGGTTAGTGAAACAGCCAAAGCGGATAAGTGCGGCTTCATAAAGACGGTTTTGCCGAATTGTAAAAGTTGTCAGAAGTTACAGGTAATATTTGCTCAAAGGTCAGGGCAAATATTACCCTCAGTTTTTTTGTGAGCTTTCTGAAAGCAGAAAATTTTTTTATACACGTGAAAGAGGACGTGCTCTTAAATTGACATCTTGACACTCTTATTCCTACAATAATCCAGAATGTGTGGCGGGTCAGTCCGTACATAAATAAAAGGAGAAAGGACATATGAAGTGAAAAGTACAGAAAATAGGATGGGTAGTTTTGGCCAAACCTACCCCTAAAACAAAAAAAAGGGGCTGAAAAGGGTTTGCGTATGCGAGAGGAGAGCAGTAAGCTCGGTGTGCCGCTAACAACATACACGGTAATTACCTTTGTTCGATGTACAAATTGCAATGGCCCTCTTGAACTCTCCTCACCCCCTTACTCTTCGACTGCCAGCCACGTCGAATTCGCCGGTTGCATTTTGCTCGGCGTGACCGTAATGCGCTTCCGCTTTACTCTGTCGAGCATTAAGGGCGCGGGGGTGTTTCCACGAACAGAAATTCGGTGGAGGGATGGGGAGAGCTGGGATCTGCATATTTAGCTAAGGTCGCGCGGTGGCCATTGGAATTGCAAAATCGCAAATTGGACTTGTTCGCGAGGAAGCTCTGCGGACTCACCCTCCCGCCCGCCAAACTCGGCACCGCTTATGCGCTTGCCGGTATTAACTACTCGCGACTCCACGTTTCTCTGTGACGATTAATGTAAATTTTGAGTAACTGCGACGGAAGGAGAGAATGAGAGCCAATCCGCTTGCTCAACCACTCTCGCTTTTCTACTATTTACTTTCAGGATTATTATCTCGGATTTCACATGTTTTCGTAAAACTTACTATTCTTGATGAACAATTACTTTTCAGTAATAAATTCCAGTAATTATATGAGGGCCTCTGCATGAAGAGGGCTCTTATGGCCGGTTCTAGTTTAGGAGATGTTCGCGTTTTTCTAAGTCAAAGTCAAAATTATTAACCGGAAGAGGATATATTTCATGTTCAAGAAAATATTATAGCACGTGAGCGTATTGTGGTCACCAAATTTCATTTCGTTTATCTCGAATAGCCAGTTTTCGAGGTTCTGACTTCAAAAATTCCCCGGCGACTCGACTTTTAACCTAAAGCGTTCATCTTGGGCTTCAAATTCCGGGAATTTATCCGACTATATGGCCTATACCTAACTAGATTCCGGTCATAAGGGCATCTATTTTCTCCAAAAGGTATAACTGCTTATAATCAAATGTTTTGGGGCCTAATTCAACAACACGTTATTTCGGAAGTGGACTTATATCTTATCTTTAAATGGTGATTTTGATTTTACAGAATATTTTTCCCTCTCCTGAAATTCCGATTTTGTTGACTATCTAGTTCTGTACTGCCATCCTTCAATTAGAAACATGTTTTTAATTATGAAAATGTTGCAAATGATAGCTGCTGCAAATTAGATTGATTGACTTGAAAAAGGGGGTGGCTATGGGCAAAATTATTACCAATTACGGTCACTTCTGCATTTTATTTAGCGGTAGTTAAATATTCTGTACGTTATTTAGTTGCTTAATTGTGAAATCTCCGATATTTAGAAAATTCCTATACTATAGTTGTGAATTTAAGAAGGGGGGGAGGGGACGTTGAGTAATAAAATTATAACCAATTTTTGTTAATAAATGTATAGCTTATTTTAATGAACAATTATACATTTTTTAAATAGCCATGACGAATTTTCTGTTCAGTTGCTCAAAAAATCCGTTTACAATTGACCGAATTAATTACCAGTCGGGCAGGCTACGCCACATCATTTTTTTCTTTTTTTTCTTTTCTTGCTACTAATATGTTGAATATATCCCATAAAAGGTTATCTTGTGCCTGCGTCTTGGAAAGTAAATTTTGGCTTTCAAAAAAGTTCGACAAAAAAGTAATTTGGCACTTTTTTGTGCCTTACGTGATTATTGAAATATTCGCTGAAATATGAATGAATTCAATTTTCAGTTGTCATAGTAGTATACCATTAAGCCATTTCCCTTTCAGCGTAGGCGTGACACTACCCGATTTGGGTAGTGTTTCTAGGTGGATAGTTTCTTGTTGTAAATAACTACAAGTTGGGCTCACCACACATAAATAACCTAAAATGGTTTAATCAATCCGAAGAACAATTGTTTTAACAAAATCAAATTCGGGGCTGCCACGTATGAAACTTTGAAATGGGAGAAAAAGGTCATAAAATGAACAGCTGGCCATGATTGAAAGCATATTGCTGTCGAAGAATAATGCAAAATAACAATTATAACACAAATCAGGTAATTTAAAAATGTCAAATATTGATGTCTATCTTCGAATAATTGTGTTAATACTTGTGAAAAAATTTGTTCTTCTTGTTGATGTGCACCCTGCTTGAGTATTTATCATAGCAAAAAATTGAATTTGTTTAAATTTTATTAAATATTTCAATAAAAACACAAGATAGAAAAAAGTACTAAAGGACTTTTATTTGAAACTTTTCAAAATGAATAACTTTCCTCGTTATACTTTTTCATATCTCGTCTTGTTTTTGAAAACATTGTGAATTTTCATTTTTTCAAAGAAAATATTTTTTCTCCTCACCAAGACGTGGACACAAGATAAACTCTCATGAAAAACTTCTGAAAAACAACGTAGTTCTTGCGGAATCGACTCTGTGACTTGAGCATTTACAGCCTGCCCGACTGGAAATTAATTCGGCCAGTTTTTCCTTAGGACCCAGAAAGAAAATATTGAATCTTTGTAATGTTGGTCTCGCTATTTTATAAGATTCTTTTTTTCCGTCAAAATGTATAAAAATATTTCTGAAAAGCATCAGAAACTCTAGAAGTACGTTAAATCTACTTAGAACTCTAAACCAAAATTCACTTTTCCAAAAGTAAGTTCCTAATATTAAGTTTTTCATCCTTTAAACGCCACAACACTTTATTGTAAAAGAAAATAGGCTTGTATTAGTTGTTTTTCGATATTTTGAACACTGACGGTGTTTTAGAGATAAATACTATAAATGAAGGAGACTTGAAGGACGGTATATATTTCAAAACATTTGAAGATTCGAGCGTGTCGAGTTATCGAATTGAAGCCAAAACGGATTATGTCTCGGGTCTCGGAGAAAACGAATTGTTGGATAGAGCAAAAGTAATAGGACGGCATCGAATTCAGTTAAGGGAGGTTATAAATTGCGGGAGCCTGGCTGAAGTCCCTCGGGCAAGGCCGGGTAAAAGTTTTCTGCTGGTGCTCGCGTAACTCGAAACTCGCGTATCCGGAAAACGGGAAAGAGTGCCATCGTACATCACCCTTTTCCCTCGAGCTCACTCGCTTTTCCTTGATTAAGATGATGCAAGATATGCACTAAACGCGAGAACTCCGCTCCCCTTGACGGGTTTGTTTCCTCTGCAAAAGTCACCGAGTTCATCGATTCAACTATTCTCTTATTCGACTTACAAAGGGTCTCAATATTATTTCCCTAATCACAAATATTTTACCACTACCATCTCCAATTCTTCCAAATTAAAAACAGATAATATTTTTCTTCCTTCATGCAGAATCTATTATTCTGCAGAATCAAGTATTCAATTGCGGTTTGCTTCTTGTATTTTATACTGTACAGGAAGGTAATGTTGTGAAACCTAAACCACTTATTCTACTACAAAATTTAAATCGTACAATACAATACAATGCTAAATATATTCAAATTTTGTAATTGCCTTGGTTAGTGGTGACTTGCAATCTAGCGTTATAAAAAAAAAACTATTCACAAAAGAAACATTTTTTACTGGCAGAATTTTTTAGTTTTTTCTGTTCTATCCGATCAAATAGTTGAAAACAGCAAATTATTATTAATACTATCATGAGCCGAATTTTTCAAATAATTTTTCTCTCTATAATCTTGGAAGTTTAAGGCGATAAATATTATGTCAGCGCCAGGAGCCAACGACATGGGATGCTTGAAAAGAAAAAGTATATTCTTCGCCTCGCGTAAGTATTTGTTCTTGAACGAACCAGGCGGCTCATACTAAAGTCAGAGAAAAGGAGAGATAAAGAACCTGCGAAAGGAAAAAAGAGCCTGAACGAGGCACATGACCGAAAAAAAAGAAATCTATACCAACGGACAAAGACGAAGATCAAGACACTGCACTTTTTTCTTTTCAAGCTTCATAGCCAGAATCAAAGAAAAGTCTCTCTTTCTTCTCTATCGATTTGGAAACTGATCATCAGGACTTCATCTAACGTAAAGACCTTTTCTCGTTTCTTAATTCTGCTCCTCATTAAATGTTTATCATTTATTATTTTTGGATGAAAACTTACCATTTTGTATACTTAAGTATTTGAAGAAAATAACATGCAGTTATTATATTGAATTTATGAGTTTTGAAAGGGAAAATAAAGATAACGAAGGAGACGTATTAAAGGATCAAAGAGGAAGCTTTATAGTGAACACAGTTTGACAGGAAGTAAACTTACTTTTGATTTATTTTCTGTCGACTAGTGGCACTCACCCTCGGCTAAAATGCATCCAGAGGTAGTCGCCGTGAAATTACCGTTGGAGCTTCTCGCGATATCTTTCTAACCCTGAGTGGAAGTCCCGAAAGATCCCGGCAGCCATGGTTGATAGGAGAAGTAGAAGGGGGTGTGGGCTGAGAAATCGTCAGTTAGGAGCTTCGAGGATTATCAGAGAAAGTCCTTTTCTCCTTCGTGCATTAAAGTCGCCCGCTAATTGGATCGGTTCCCGCTTTTTTCTCTCATTTTTACTCAAGAGAGTCCTCTAACGTTGCTGATGAGGATCCTCCGCAGAGAGAAGACGGCGAAAAATGTAAAATTTTAAGCACAGCGACAGGAGGCATTATGAGCCTTGATGAGTTTCCTTTAGAGTAGATCAAGCGTAAAAGAATGATGCAGAATTTTTCAGTAATTCGATATTTTCTCATAGAATATTCGACTCGTTACAACAGAGATTATTTTTATGAATATATGTTCATTGTGCAATTAGTGGATTATTCTTATTGGATTTTACTGAAATTGGTATTTTGACTGTGGGAATATTATTAAAATAAAATTTATAGTTTTAACAAACTGTAAATTTCAGCAACAATGAAATACATAGTCACATATAAATGATCTGCATCGAATCAACGAAGCCAGAATAATAGTTTTGTCCTAACCACAATAATAACCATCAAATTGTAATGGAGTCTTTACGATTCAATCCCTCTATTGAAACATCAACAATTGGTAAATTACTAAACTCCAGGATAGGAAAAATCATTTTGCATCGATTTTCGATATGAAGTCCGAATGATTTTGCTTTGGTAAAGTTTTCAATTTTCGCTGTTGACACAAATTTAATTTTCGTAATGCTATGACCTCTGATTGAAGATTTTGTCTGTCTGATGGAATAATACGAACAGTGTTTCATATGTTCGCCCATTTTCGATTATTTCTTCATTAATGGTAGACGAAACGTCTGTCACTAATCATCTCCTATTATTATATAGCTTGCTAAAGATTTTCATGAACAATGTTGTTGTTTTAATATTCTATATTTGGCATTTCACCTACTCATTTGGCTTTTGTGCTTGGGTTTACTTCTCTTGGTTTGAATTCTTCTGGGCCATCTTGACTCATCACCTTCTGAGAGCGATGGATACCTCCCATCTCTGACGTCTGAACGTATCTAACTCATAACTACGTCACATCCTGAAGGTAATTGAAAACGTTATCTCGCACCCGAATGCCTCCATCCTTTCCTACGTTAGCCCATTCCAGACTAAAGCTCACCCCTATAGCTAGAGGGTACTTCTACCGTGCCCAGAACGGGGTGGTAATTAACACCCCCAACTCGGGCCCGGATAACTCCTGGAAAACTCGGAAAACTCATGATAGCGCTGGGTACTGTCTCTCTCGTTCTTCTCTTTATTTCCTCTATTCTCATTCTCTCATTCACTTTCACCCCCATCTCTCTCTTTCTTTCTCTTGTCTCTTGTCCCTTATTTCTCTTCTTCTCTCCAGCTTTCTCGATCCAGCTCGCAGTTCGTGTCGGTTAGCCGCCGGAGAGTTCGTAACCGCAAGTTGTATTCGAGAGAAAATGGGCTCAGGACTCAGTTCGTTCGCTAGATGGTTACTTCGTTCCTTCAAGTTCCTGTTCGTGTTTGTAAAGAGAGAAGAAATGTGCCAGAGCTTGATAGAGGCTCGGGATGGGGTCGGCTTCTCCGAGAATGGAGTTCGTTGTATGCGCCAGATTACTGAGCTGGTATAACAGCAATCTGGCTGGAAAACTGGCAAACTATCGTAACGCAAAAAGGCTTTACCTCACAATCTATCGACTCTGTCCAAATCGATAACCTCTGCCATCCTTTGAGGAAACGTCCGACTTTCCTCAGCGAAATGAAATATTCAGTTAAAATATTTCGCTAAGGTTTGGAAACTCTTAATCAGATGGTATCTGCTGCCAAATAAATGCCAGAGCTTTAATTTATAAAATTATATTGGTTAGTTTAAGTACGGAATGTAATTCGGAGAATTTAATTTAGTTAGGTAATGGGTTACGTTAAATATAAAACACTGGAATTAGATGTATGAGTACCAGGATCATATTCATTATAACAAACTGACTATTCTCGCTCGGAGTATAATTTTGAATTTTCCTCCTTCTTTAAAAATTTTGGATAACTTATGACCCACACAACCTGTTAGCGTCCTATAATGACGATGAAGACATGTTAAATAAGTGTTCACCGTCGAAGGGTGGAGTTGATCGGCTATGGAGGAAGAGGACTAGGAGATTCGGGGTTGGTAGGATAGTACGTAAGGGATCGATTTTCTTCTAGTATACTTCTGTCCCGGACAGTGACAAATAGAAGCCACCTTTCAGCGAACTCTCGAAGTGAAGTGCCCTTCTTCTTAGGTGCTTTCCTGTCACGCTCGACGTCGCGCAATTAATTAACGACGGATTAGAGTCCTTCTTTGTTTGAAACAAAACAAGTCAAAAAGGCAAGAGAGCAAAGTTGCTGTTTTTTTACCGCTACGTAGTTAAACTGATAATCTTTTGAATCCAACAGTAAAATAATAGAAAGGTAGAAGAGGAAAGTTAGTTACTTTCCTGTCACTGATCTTGACGTCCCGATACAGCAGTTTCGGTACTGACGGATTGCTGGTGGATCACCAACTCTATCCGTATATTCTCCGACAGACTAAACTCGATTTCCCAATTAAAAAGCAATATCACCCAGGTGTCTATAAACTGTTCTCCCTGACGGCTCGTTTGGAACGAAACTAATCCTGCGACAGAAATCGCGTGTTATTGGAAAGCATTCGGATCACGCTGCTGTCTCCGTGAAATGGACCCTCGATCTCATCCTGGAGACTCTACTGTGGTTATCCTCGCAATATTGTGAACCGACGTTGTAATTTTCACTGCAAAACCAAAGCTTGAAATATTGAGGCGCGATGCTAGGCTCATCATTGGAGATATTATATCTGGAGCAATGGAGAAATACATACATAGTAAAAGTGCCACATTGGTCTACTGGAGTAACTTGTATAAATCAAAAAGTCTCCCCTGCTCTTTTGATTCAAAAAATTTTCGTTTGTCCACACACTCTAGTAGATATGTCTAGATGTTTGTGTTCATGTGTAAAGTAGAGTTAGGAGTTAGCTCGGAGGGCTGCCAAGTTAATGAGACAATAAAGTCACGTAGTGGTGTTTTACATCGCAAGAGGTCGGAATTCAGTGTGTGAAAGGGTCGTAGACAAAGCTTGGAATTAAGGTTCCTGGTAATACAAAGCGTTGGGAGATAACGCGTTGACTTACATCCAGAATGTGACTCTGAACTGCCTAAGAATTAGAAACCTCCTTAAACTCAAGCCATACCTACTACACACTAATTATGGTAGCTCCTTCTTGCATTTGCTGAATGTGGGTTATGCTTGATGCCACGCTCAACTTACTATTTATTTGGACCTTTGTTAGACATTAACCTATTTTGTAAATACCAATTTAGTTTGTCGTTGCCGAGGCGGCTTACTTAGACTATTTGGAGAACATGAAGCACAATAGGCATCTAACTGCAGGAACTTTATATTGTTTTTGGGGTTATAAACATTCAAAGTTCAAATTTGGAAGTTAAAGTAAATTAAAATTGAATTAATTAAAATTAAAAGATTCAAAATTGAATTAATTACAATTGAATTAATTGAAATAGAAATAATTAAAATTGAAATAGTTAAAATTGAATTAATTAAAATTGAATTAATTAAAATGAAATTAATTAAAATTGAAAATAACTTATTTTGAGGGACTTTAGATGTTTGATTTGTGTATTCGGTAGAGAATCCTCTCGTCGAGGACCACATCAACCATCACCTTCACCACCGTCGCTACATCTCTGAAATGCCATTGCCATTGATTAATCGAGCCCAGGCATGTCGGGACTCAGCAACACCCTCCATTTCCTCCCGTGTCCCCGTTAGCCCCCGTGACCCTGCTTACTGTCGCCCATCACAGCCGTCCACTACCTTCGGCACCTAAGAGGGCTGATTTGCCCTTGTACATGTACGGTGATTCTAGAATATCGAATAACTCGAGGGAGTACCAACGCCAATTTCAATGCAGCTGCATGTTCACTCCAGGGAAAATGGCTTCATCCCTTTCCCGAATATGCAGAGGGGGTTCAATTTAGCTTCAGTCCTGTTCACCTAAATTTCAATTCAGCATACAAGGTGTCCTTAACTGGAACATTTTCTCCTGTATAGTAGGATAGAACACGAAAAACTTAGCAGATTTTTCAAATAGCAATATTCAATCAGGTCAATAGTTTAGCTACATTTTCGATTAATAAATATCTATAGCCTCAGCAGGACACTGCTAAAAAATAGGTTTAATTTTCTAAATTAAAACTATTATCATGTAAAGTCCAGTAAAATATGCATTAGAGGAATTATCATTAAAAGCTTTGTATAATCAGACTATACAGATGAAAAAATTCAATAACAATTAAATCAAAAAATTGCCAAAAATTAATGGGATGAGTGATATTCAAAATGCCAAGAGTAACGTCACTTTTACCCTGAAGCATATTTATTTTTCGGAAATGTAAAAATAAAATTACTCATGCTCGGAACCAATGTGCAAATACGATACGAGTTAGTATATTATACAGGAGGCAGGTCTGGCTTGGCGTCCAATTGCAACACGCGCGAGAGAAACTGGAAGGAAATAAAATAAAATATACCCACGGGTGGTTCACAAAGCCCTAATGTAGGCACGTTATTCTTGCCTGCCTGGATTTACTGTAAACCACGGTTTATAGGTGATGCTGGAGCGCAGCCCGTGAACAGCGGCGTACGTTAATCGGGCCATAAGAGGGCCAGAGGGTTGAGGATGAGAGGGTGCGAGTTTTCTTCCGTAAATATCTTTTTAAATTTAAATTTTTTTCAGAATAACAAGCTTAGCTCTAGTCGTAGCTAGAATAACCTATCCTCATAAACACTTAGGAATATCTTTCCAGAAAAGCATGCAAATTTTATTTACATGTATAGGCGGATTTGGTAAAGTCGACAATTTTGCAGAACAAATTTTTTATTAATATTGTCTGTTTAAGTCTGATAGATTAATATAGAATTATTTAAACTTGCAAATTAGAAAGTCTTAAGTTTGTCAAATGCATTAGTCAAGACATCTGCGAATGATGTGCACCCGTTCTAATTTTGAGTTTGGCTGCATTTTCAATTATGCTGGTGAAGAGTTTTATTTTATTTATTTGGCTTTATTATTGAAAATAGATTAAATCAGTGGCGATTGGGATTCTATACTTACGTTAAAGTTACAAAGTCAAAGACTGATGTTAAAAAGAAAGTTTTTCCGGAAAGAACAGATTTATTTTTCAAAAAAGATTAAAATCACCGTAACAAAATTTAAATGGCATTGTCCTTTTACAGAAAACCGAGGTTTCATCAAAGGAAGTTTCCTTTGGAAGACTGATTTTGCGAAGTTCCAGCAGTTGCTAGAAATTTATTCTTTCATTTGCTGTATTATAAATTTAAATTCCTTATTCAGGTTTATAAATTCTAAAGTGTTGAAAGAAAAAATGCCAAAACCGACACTACGGATATCACTATTATCAAAAATATAATAACGAATTATACTAACATTATCGGAAGTTGTATGCTTTAAATGCTCGTATTATCTGAGAGTTTCCTAACTGATAACGCAGATCGTTCTTTCCAATTAAATCCTGAACATATCAATAATTTAACGAGCATGCGGACATTTATGGTAGCGAAATTTCATTTTACTGGCGAGATATTCAAGTTTTCGTGTCGTTTAAAGCCAGGTTTCTCTCTATTGAATGTGGATTTTGTGTTGGTCAGATACAGAGCAGAATTCACAGGGGTTCGTTCGGGTATTTGCTGTGGACGATGGGGGTCGGGGAATATTCTGCAGAATCAGCTCCAAGGAACTCGTGTCACAAGCTGACCAACAATGCAATGCGACACAGAGAGGGCTTTAGGGGAAATGTTGGATGGCAGGAGGGTTGGAGGTGAGAGGGACTGCCGACCACGCGAGTGTCTGGTCCGCATAATGATTGAATTCCATCCTGACGCCTTCAGCGAATTTACCAGCAAACCTGCCAACCAACAACCTCTGCTCACTTCTTTTGAATTCCGAAACGAACTAAATCTTGGGAACACACTCGCAAATTCGAAGAATTGTAATCTACAGCATATTTTTCTACCTTTTTGGTCAAATTACTCCAGTTATGTTACATTTTTGAGGTTGTTAGACTACGGCGGCATTTATACCAAAAAGTCCACTTGACAACAAACTTTTCCTCTATTAAAGAGAATTTCATAATAACAAACGTATAGAAATCTTCCTTACAACGGAAGACAAAAAAATCCCTAACTACTGCTCCTACCGTCTGTCAGTGATTCATTTTTATATTTTCTGGCTAAACAATTGCTGAGAATTCCTAAATGGATCATAAAAATCAGCTTTCCGTTGCAAAAAATCCTAATACACTTATTGCAGCAAAAACCCTCACAACCTTCTGCCCTCAGCATCAGTTACCCACAAATCTCAATAGTAACGGATGTAGCAATTTCTTTATTGCAGCTGACCTAACAAATTTCACAGAAACACCCTTAAGACATGTCTAACAACAGCATCAAAAAGATTGAAGTCTAGGTCAATTTAACAAAGTTAAGCTTATCGATACCTCTAACATTCTTTAGATACCGGAACTATCAAAATCTTTGGCAAAGGATCCGTAATACTTTGTAAAAGTGGAGAGACGCAGCGAAATGTAAAAAACCACAAAACATATCTGAAAATTAACTTCATCCTTAACAATTCTGTCCCTTTTACTTTTTCTGTCACCTTGTTACCTTGATAATAATCTAACTTTCACGGAAACATTGATATCAACGTTAATAGCAACTGACCCTATAATATCCTCCACAAAATGACCCTTGTTACCTCCCTAACTTCTTTTTAAAATATTGTTAAACTTGCAATTCTAACCATTGCTGCCTCACAGCTATATCTCAGTCATTAAATAAATCATCTTCAATCAGCACATTAGAGAGTAATTGAGTATAATATAGGAAAGGGCACGCGCAACAGCCATAAACTTTTATGCTAGGCAAACTGCAAGACGGTACTATCCGGCTTGAAGAAATTCGATTTCCTTAAACCGTAGCGGAAAAGAAGGTCGGTTTCGGAAGCCAAATAATGTGCAGCACCGTCATGCATTGCGAGTGTCTGGATTAGTTTTCTCTCGTAATCCGGTAAAAAGTTTTGGAGCGTGGAAGGGAAATTAGGGCTCGAGGATATTTCTCGCGGTTGGCGTTTGTATGGAGTGAGGCTGGCAATTCTTGGGAAAATTAGAATAACCTCAGAGGATCGCTATGTATGCAAATGGTACAGCTACAGGCAGTTTACTCTCGCTGGCACTGACTTATTTCATCGTTTCGAACCCTCTTCGTCACTCTCTGCTTCGGAATCTACTTCCCGTCTTCAACTTGATGATCTTTCTACTTCACATAGCTTTTCAACCAATTTAATCATTTCAAATTTCCAGATTATTCTTTTTCTTTAATCTTCTAACTTTATGAGTGCAATTTTATGCGAAAAAATTTTTGACTGAGAGGATTTTCCATATTATTTTTGTTATTGCATATGGTGTATGCCAGGTAGTCTTGAGTGAAGAAAATTTATCTGCAGAAGCATCAGCATCGATCTTTCGTAGGACATTTGAAGTGCCCAAATGACAAGAAGTTTCCTTCGATCCTTCTGGCACCACTTCTCGGCCCCTCGGTTACTCAACCAGTATCGAGTTTCGGCTTTCGTCCTGCATATAGCAGGCTTACGCTTCACTTTGCGGAATTAGATGGTCCTGAGTGCCCAACTACGATCCCCCTTCTTGAGGAGGTTTTAGACTCGAGGGTACCGGCATTCAAACTGGTTCACCATTCCCTAGATAATAATCTAAAGTTTCGCGTAAAAGTCAAAGTTGAGATGTTATCGATTTATGATACCTCCAGGGTTAAAAAACAGTTGACGCATTAGCAAATACTCCTTCCGTCATGGCTGTGATTTTAATTCCCGTGGACATGGAAATCGCGTGTTCGCGTGCGTTGGCAGGAAGCAATGTGCGATACAATGTAAGACGACGCGACGAGGAAAAATTGTAATATGCTCGTCGAAAGCAAATTCCTCTGGGGTTCATCGCGACGAGGGGTCACAGAAATGAGGTTTCGAGTTTCATATTAATACTAATTATCTTATTATCATGCTTCGAAATGATTAAGAAAATGTCAACCATCCTGAAAAGGAAAAGTCAAATACGTCTAGTCTTTTTTAGGTTTGCCTTAAGTGACTTCTACGAGATTGTAATTAATTCTGAGAATCCTGGAGTCTTTTGTTTCAAGAGTTACGAGAGTCTGCGATTTTGAGTTTAATTAGCACAAATGATGTTGTGGGCAGCATCATAAACTTTCAACCTCTCGACTAATTGCAAAAGGGGAGAACCACTTATAAATTTCAGATAAGCTGGATAGAACAAGTCCCGAGCTAAGCTGAACGTGTGCTGACGCGGCTGATCGGACAAACTCCCTCCGAAGAACGGCAAGCCATCGTCTATTCGACTACCCACAGAATGTGCAAACCCTTTTTAGGATCTCTAATTTTCGCTTACGGCAGGATGTAAGATCCATTGTCTAGTAATGCAGGAATTTTCAGAGCTCAAGTTCTTCTGTAAAAACCATTGTGTGTCCTTTCCGTGATAAGAAAAGGGATTACATCAAAATTAAAAGAGATTGAATTTGAAAGACAGTTGTGGTCGAAGTTATATTAAATGAAAACCTAGATGAGTTAAATTCACCAAGCCACTAAGGTTAGATAATTAATTCAAGTAGTTTGATTTAGAGGGAGATTCTTTGTGGAAGCTCATGAAGGCATGTTCATTAAGGGTAGAAGGTTTAATTATGGCGAGCAAAAAGAAAGGGTGCAATTGCCTTTCAGTGGTGATCGCGTGATCAGCCGAGGATCTTGGCAAGGATCGTAAAATATCTGGAATGTACGAACCACTTAGGAACGGCGCCTGGGAATTAATAGCCGACGACACAAATTGGATACGAGGCCTCCAGCGCCGCGGAACGACTACGTGATTACGGGTTAATCAGAATTAATTAAGTGCCGTGGCATGCACGTCACTACTTCGTTACTGTGACGTGTCAAGTGACGCCCCGCATCCGGTCCCTCCGGCTCTACCGCCCCCACGACGACCATGTGTATGATCCTAATGAATGATATGCACGTGCACGCTCCTATCCCAACTTCGCACCAGCCAGCATGAGCCATAAGGAGCCCGAAGGGACGAAAAGACACCGATAATTTACTGAAAAAACAACCCTGACATCTTGTAACAACTTTGACAAGATGTGTCGTATCTGAATCTTTGCCTGAATTTTATTCTTAATTTATCATTTGAAAGCTTATTCATAAATTCATTTCTGAGTTTAGTTTTGAATTTAGCTCTGTTCCCAAGTTACACCCTAAAGGTGTATTCAAATTTTGTCTTCATCTACATTTCTATAACTATGTTTTAGGATTGCTGATGTATTTCATATTTAACATTATACTGAGTTGATTTTTGGTTTAGCTGAGAATAAACATGAGAAGCTAGCGCATTTTGTTTCCCTCTCAAGAGAAGGACAAGTGAAATATATTAACAAATTGGATAGTTAGTAGCATTCTAATTTGAGACTAGCATCTAGCATGCGAAAAGTGTCTTGTGTTGAACATAATGCATGAATTTATGCACTTGTCAACTATTTCTCACTTAATCTAGTCAAAGGAAATTCTCGGTAGTACTCATAGTGTTGAGGCTGTTATCCTCCCGGGGCTTGTAATCACCTCTGTCAAGTACGTGGTTCGTGCCGCCGCCGTCTCTTTCTTCCACTATCACCTCCAATTCCTTCTCTCTCTCTCTCTCTCTGTCTGTCTTGCTTGCAACGTTTATGTTTCCAGGCAGCAATTGAGTAAACCCTGGACTTTCAGCTTACATATATTGAAGGTGTCATTATCAATGCTAGTTCTCCTTCAAGAAAGGAGTGTTGCTACACTGCTCGTGTGACTTCAATTTATAGGGATTTGTCTTGTATATGGTGTTCTAATTAAGGATAGAGTTAGTAGTTTACTAACAATTGTAAACCTAGCACAATAAAATTGTAAGAAAAGCAAGGTCTGTTGAAGGATACTTTAGCGAGCGTCTGAAACGCAAAAGCAAGTAAGACTGTTAAACCCCGGTAGTTTCCACTCTACACCGCATCCTCTTGAGTTTATAAGAGACGCTCTCTGTGGCTTGTGACGCGGCACTACAATTACCAGCGCGAGTTTCCATCCTCAGTGTATAACCCTCTTGGGCTGACCCGTCGACATTGTCAGGTACTGCAACTATGAACATGGCGTCAGTAACAACAGCAACAAACACACGCACTCCAACGCCTTGTTAGCGCGCTCGCGATATTGAGGTATTTTCAGGGACGTCTTATTTAATTAGATGGTTTTCGACGACATTGTTAGTCACTGACGGAGGTGACTCTTTCCCCTCGTTATTCGAACAAGACCAAGTTGGGCTGCTTGTACGTGCTCAAGTTGGCTACTAGCCAATGAGCTGCGCAGAATTACAGTTCTTTCAAAGCCTGCGTCCATTCAATACGGTCAGCCAGCGCGTTCGTCCATCGATGCATTTGTATTCTACCTGCATTTCTAGCTTCCATTCTTCGAACTCGAGTATTTCTCCAACAAAAACCATAGACAAATTCCTACAGCTATAAGGAGTGGATCTTGAAAATATGTCTGTCATCCCAATGAGGTCCTCGAAGGATACTAAAACCTGCTCTTTACTTTTTACTATATATCCTTTACTAAATTTAGTGCTTTCAAAATGTTTGGTCTTGAAACTCAATTTCGTACAAGATTCAATTATCTGCTGCTAAGCCTCACGATTGAGCAAGTACGATAAATCAGTGTTCAGGTTCTCTTATTTTTCTTTCAGAATCTTGAGATATGTAGAAGAGTCTGCTATGCTTTCTTTACAAATGGCGTATTTTACAAAAACAGATCCAGAAAATCGTATCAGAAATAATTTAAATTACCAGTCAATGGGAATTACCTGAAATATTTCTGCATAAATTATTTAATGGCGCGACAATTTTCATTGGAAATTGAGGTTACATTGTTTTGAATATGGCAATATTGTTGGGTCTTACGCGGATTGTGATTGGTCGTCTGGAAAAGTCCGTTCAATAAATCGCTTTTAAAAATGACCCTAAAAATCCGCACGAAATTCGTTCGCCTGCAGCAACCCATTGTTCACATCGGCAGCCAGCAATTATTATTATATCCACGGAGTTTGCACTCGATTATTTTTTTTATCCGCTTGGCTGAATGCACATTGCTCCGTCAAGTAATAACGCCGCAGTGCGATACAGGGATTATCTAGCTTTAATAATTTTTATATTTATCGTTTCGCTTACGTTAATATTTACCTGTACCATCATTCACCAGCAGTGACAGGTTGATGCTTTTTTTACTGTCGATACCCTTCAAAAAGCCCTCACTGGAGATGAAAGGTGTGGCATTAATATGCGCCGTTATTTTAGGGTGGATAGTGATTTGAGCACTGGTGCGCGAAAATCGTTAACATATTTTTCATCGCAAAAAAAGGTTCGAAGCGAAAGTCGAGGAGAGGTTCAAACCAGCCCGACGCGTCAAAGCCAGCTACACGCGTCTCCGCTCTTTTGGAATTTTGTAATTAATATTTTACTGCATTCAACCAAACCTCCCGTTCCATCGACATGGGGTTGCATAAAGAAGCAGCTCTTCCGTCAGAGTTTTCCTCTTATTTAATTTGTCAAATAAATATTAACAAAGTATAATAAAATTTAAAAATAAGGACATAACAGTTTCCATTTTTCACGTCTGATAAATAAATCATTGCCCATATCCGTTTTCTATTTTCTTTATTATACACGCTTGTAAAATGGTTCTAAAAATGTCGTAAATTTGAGATATCTTTTCATAGCTTTTTTATCAACGGATAGTGTACCTATTGCAGTTTTTTGGAGCTTCAGATCAATACAAGCAATTAATAACAGATTTTTCGCCTCGAATTTGTCCATCCATTCATTTTGAACGGCTGACAGGAAATTTGCAGTCCGCGAGAAGAAAATACTTACGTGGATGAAAAGCGCTTTATGAAAAGCTCTGTCGCGCACCTCCTTCCACTTGAAGTCAATAAAAAAAAGTTTGCAAAATGGGACCGCGAGCACGATAGGTGCGCGCGTTACCGCCAATTTATTACTAATTTCTGTAACAACTGCTCGAGGCTAAAGCGAATGAGCGTCGGTAACCCGTTGGGACTTTCGGCCGCGTATTCCTCCAACGGAACCAAACGTTCAGGTTTCTCATCCATTTCTCTATTTTTTTGCCGTCGAACACCGACCAATTTTCATATTCTATTGGATTTCACCGTTCACATCTGCTGCACTTAATTGTCATCCACGGCTGGCGGTCTCGTTAATAAAAAGTGGAACATTTCGAATATTCATCAGAATGTAGATTAGGTCATTGTTGAATCAAAGTTTATTAGAATCTTAGCCTTTCCGATTATTTATTTTAGTGGGAATGATTTGAATATCTAAGGAATGACAATTTGAATGTATCAGTAGATTTATTCTCCATTGATAAATTCATTCTTGAAAGCACCTATATATTGTGACGAAGACACTTCTAATTCAAGTAATCGGCTTCATTTTGAGACAGCCTAACATTATTGAAAGTTTTTATTCCACCTTAAGCCTTTCATGTTTGTAATCTGGTTTATGTTTATCAAGGTTATGAGATTCCTTACGATTTTTAAGTCATTAAGCTAATTTAAGTTTTAGAAGCTTATAAACTATCTTGCTTAAATATTTAAGTTTTTAATTTTATAAACAGCAAAGTTTGTCAAAATATTGACCAATTTCAAATTAGAAATAATTATAGGTATGTTCTTCATAATTGATAGTTTTAAACAGAATTAAATACGAAAAAAATATAGTCCAGTTTAAGCCAAAATAAATTCAGATTACAAAACAATAAGCATTATCTTTCACAAGAGCTTGACTTTGGTAAAAATGAACAAGAATATATTTTGAAGTGAACGAGATCCGTCTCATTTTTAACGAAATCATGCTTTTATAAAAGTTTATTTTTGCTGGATGTCAAATTATATGTATTTAGGTCACCTTCAGCTGAGGCTTTTTTTGTGAAATGAAAGCCATTAAATCCGAGTTTGATCACGACACTAAAATTGTAATGGTCAATTACTGAGGTATTAAGTACAAGATTTGTAGCTAGCAATAAACCAACATCAGCTTTTGGTAAGCTTAAACCTTAGGTTCTGTGCCAAAACTTTGCTTTGTAGTGTCCAACCATCGGAGCAAACGTCCGGTTCCCGAGACACGACCCTTTAAAGTTCGCATTGGATTTTCATTGCACAAAATCGAAACTATAGTTCGAGTAACTGGTATCGGAAGAGTGCCAGCTCTCGTGTACGATTGAGATTGCATTTTGAAAATCCAACTATATTTATATGTACGTATGTTTTCAGGTTTGGGTTTGTGTGTATTCGTTTGAACGGTGACTATGGTGTATTGAAATCGAAGCACGCTTGGGATGATGGGGTGGCCGGGGTGAAAGCAGGAGTTTCGGCGGGCGTGACACGGTGCTTGCACTGGGATGAGTCGAACCATGCTGCCGTAACACTGCCGCTAATTAAACGATTAATCATGCAACGAATGACACGTATCTAACCGGTCTACAGGAATTGCCCCTGCTTCATCTGAACTCCCACTGCTCCCCTCTAACCCACACGCTGACCCACCAAGGTTATGCCAGTTAAATGCTCTGTTTCTGATGCGTAACATCTGCATATTTCGAGGCAGTCGTCGCACATAACTGATTCTAATATTAAGCGTTCAAACCTGGTCATTTGTATCATTGAACCATAAAATCATTCCTGTTCGATTTGCATTAAACACGTCAGCATCTCTTTTGTCCAAAACAAGTTTATGATTCAATTTTGCATTAGAAAATCAAATATGCAGTAGGCGAGATTGCCTCTGAATGGAGTAATATTTCCGGTCTAGAAATATCTGGTTGGGAAGAGAATTTTATTTAAAGTCACCTCTTCTGTATCATTTAGAATATATCAAAGATGAACTATACAAAATTCGATTTAAATTGAGTGATTTTGTATCCTTCAAGAAAATGAATATGTTCATCTAAGTAAATATGTTTCCAAAGAAAGTTTGCTAATGTAGCTTGTTGCTTTTCTGTTACAGGTAAGCACTTGTTGATCTATCGATTCTGTCCTGGATGACCGTAAGTAGAGAAAGATATTTAGAGTGCGGCAGAGACAAAGTATTGTAACAGAGTTTGAAAAACTAATTTTTGGGTTTTATATTGTTATTTAATTTAAATATCTAAAATATTTATTTAAATACTAAAAAACATATTTAAAATATATAGTCTAGTACTAGAATTTTTTATTTGAAACAGTAAGTTATTTTTAATATGTTTATTGAATTATATTTATAAAATGTGACCTATGCTAGGTATTTTAATGAAAAAGATGTTTCATGCAGAAAAATCTTCACAGGATGAAATCTATTTCAGAGATGTTCGATACTAATGATACTAATATAGACGGAAATCACTCATCTGTATATTTTTTCTCGTTTTTTTTTCTGGGAAGGTAATCGACGCGTTCGACAGCTACCCATATAGCACAAAAAATTCCGTGAAGATTTCCTGAAACTGGGAATGCAAGGTTGGAGATATTGCATTGAGAGGTTAGGGCAAGGTTCGTTCAACCAAGAAAATGTCCGTTTGTCAGAGAATATTGCGCGGTAGGTTCAGGACAGTTTGAAAGATTTATATAACTTAATTCGATGCGCAGTAGTATTCTATGGCACCTGAGGCTACACAGTAGTTTTTTTGGCCGTTCTGGAATACCTCCGAACATACATACTGGCAAAAGTTAAAAATTTTATTTTATTTTTAAATAGAATTTTTTGGTAAATTTGGTAAATAATCATGGTACGTATAACCAGAGGTATTCCAGGAGGGTCTTGCCCTAACCTCTCAATGCAATATTTCCAACCTTGCATAGCCAGTTTCAGGAAATCTTTACCGATTTTTATGTGCTATCTGTGTATTTTGGCCTACAGAAACAGGTTTTCGGTGGTACAAACGGATAGGAAGAAAAGGTGAAGAGAATACGAAGGACGATCACTGTTTCGTAATCAAATCGCGTCCCATGGGAAAGGAGACTGGAGGGATCAGTAATCCCTATCTATCCATCCATTCTGCTGTCCATCCACCGGTTACGAGTTCGCTTTCACGGTTTGTGCCACGTTTCGTTCGTTTGTTCGACATCGCTACCCGTCTATTATTCGTTGCGGCCAATGGTCACCAGTCACTATTGGGGTATGATTTGTTACCGTGTTTTCGACATTGTGGCGGCAATATATCCGATACCCTCTTTCCTACCTAACATAACCTCCCCTGATCACGTATTGGCACTTGCTGCGCTCTGCGTTTTTACTGTTCTCCCTTCAACTAAGAATTTTATGAAAAAAATCCAATTATTTTAACAATAGTGATAAATTTCCGTTTTTAAATTTAAACCACTGAATGATAAAGCTCAGAAAATAGTCGGAGATATGTAGATAAAATTTCTATTGAGATTAGGCGATATCTTTAGTTTGTCTAAATTCAAATTTCGTGCTCCACGGATGGCTGTTCTACATACGATTGATTTTTTATAAGATAGCAAAATTAAAGAAAGAGTAATTTTTATTATCGAATGGATAACTCTGCAGTTATTTTCAGTCAATTCTCAATCTTATTTTTTGTAGCTAAAGTATTTTATTTAGAATAATTCTTTGTTTGAAAAGTAGGTGAGAAGATAGGGACAAACGGGGACTTTGAAATTGGACGAAGAGGCGAAGCACGTATATCTGTTACGTGTTAAAGCAGTACGTACGCGTAATACGTATTCCATCCGTGTACGTCGCGTAATACGATATCGCGGGAGAAATATAGGATAAGTTAGAGAGAGTGAGGGAAAAGAGATGGAGAGTCTTATATCGTTGGGCTATAAAGAATATGAGATCGAGAAAGGTATGAGAATGGCCCTTTCGCGCCACCCTCGGTAGCGTATAATCCTCCGATTCTCCCATTATCCTGTTGTTTCTCCGCGCGTGGTCGCAATTTATTATATTCCTTGCCTCTTTCCTCTTATCTCGTCTGTGGGCCTTACCACCTTCCAGCCGCAGGCTTCCCACCAGATTTTCCTTCTCGGGCATCGCCATTCTCTCTCGCTCGAAAGCAAAATACTTCCGAGCTACAGGTGTCGACGGGATACCGCTGTATTTGTTCGACTTGGTGACGGATCTGGTTATGAGTTATTGTTGTTTGGAGCTCCTAATTGGGTTAGGAGTTTTATTTTGAATTCTTCCTTCGAATCAATCCCTTTACTTTTTGAAAGTCAATATTTCATTTTGCAATAGAGTTATGCAATAATTGGAATTAAAAGTTCCTTTTAAATTTGCTAAAAAATTGTCAAATTCTTCAAATTGCCCCTCGAAAATGTTGAATCTTTTCAAGGATGTTCACTACGTACAGTCCACTTCAAAATTAAACAATTTCAAAAATGTTTTACAACATGGAGTGAAATAAATAATTTTAACTGAAACAATTATTTTCTTATGTGAACTGAGATTCAAAATCCGCAGCAATTAACAATGAGTCTATATTTTCATCGCTTTTATAAATCATTATAAAGTTTTGATGAAATTTGAGATTGACTGTACGTAAAGTAAGTACATCCGTAAATAAAGCTATTATTTTCTGATTGAAAGTGAAGAATCCCACAAAGGCCGCAGGTGCAAAGTTGACTTGGAAATCCGATTCTGCTATTCGAAAACGAAAATTCCCGATCTCTTCAGGAGGGTGGAAACTGCAGTACGCAGAGATTGCCAATCGCCCTATATAGAATACGGGATCCAACTGGAAGGGAAAGCAATCCCCGCGTGGTCCTGGACGCTCGTGAACGAGGATTTATTTCTCTGTCCAATTCTCCAGGCGCCGCGCGACACGCGGGAAAATCCTCGCATGGGAAAAAACGACGCAGCAAGAAGTGCAGACTATACTTTTGCGGGGTTGCAAGAATCCTTGGACGAGTACGTGCAGGCTTATTTGCACCGCTAGAGTGACGAGCGCATAGGTTGGTAGTTCCCGAAGGTAAGGAAAATTCTTGTCTGAAAATTCGGATCTCTGCCTCGTAGTCTGAAACTCTTGGCATGGTCAATACTTCTCTTCTCGTCGTGAGTTCTTGCCTTGACGTTGTGGGAATGGTTCCTAAATTTTGAAGGGGCACTTTTTCATATTTAAATTCACCGCCTAGCGAACGCCTTAGTGCAGAAGTAACGTTGAAATATTTCAACGAGATACTGCTCTTCTAATATTTAAAAAGCTAGTGCACGCGACCCCACACTCACGTCTTAAGTTGTTATTCCTACTTTGCTTCTACAAATTGGCATGTAACTTTTCGCGATTTGACGGAAACCAACTTTTTCGCTCCACCTGCCTTCCCCACGATTTAAAAGTAAGAAATATTTCTAAAATTCAATTTATTGAAATACATTTGGAATAATAAATTGATTTGGACTATTCAACAATTTAAAACATTTTCTTAGAATCTACTTTATTCCTGGGAGAAAAAAGTTGGATCCGAAACATGAATGGCTGTCACTGAAAGCACCTGTCCAACAAACGAGGCTTCTCTGAATACACTTTGAAAATTAGCGAGAGATTTGTCTGTGTAGATTCTTTCTGGTTTATGCACCTGAGTAGGGAGTAAAAAGTAACAACTTAAAAAGGAAGAAAAAACTTTGAGCGCATGGAGGCGGAAAAGCAAACGGGAGCAAAGCGATGGACGAAGGAAAACTGTAAATAGAAGAAGTAGCGACGAATCCGTGAACCAATGAGGGAGCTCGCGAAGAACTTTTCTATCAGCGACTCCCGACAATACAATTAAAAAGATTGCAAAACTTTGCTCCTGCGCACTCTTTCTCACTCGCCTTCTTAAAGTTAGACTCACTCCAGTGCAACTCGAGGACGACAAACAATGTTTATCTTCCAATCATTGAATAGCTACCAACCATTATTTTCCAACATCCAACTTTTTCTTTTCATTTTATTTTTTTAATTATGAGTCCGTCGAATGTTCTCAGAAGTAGAAAGTTTTACATCCGCAAAGAAGATTCTCTGTGAAGTTTAATTCGAAAAATCAACTCAGTAGATTAATTAAATTCTAAGGGGAGCTTTTTATCTGTTTTTCATTGAAAAATCAGTTAATTTTATTTATTGGGGTGAACCGAGGAACCAAATTTTTCGAATTCCAAAACTCTACACGCAGAGTAAAAGTTTGTGTATACTACAGTCGCTTCATTTAAAAAATTGAAGTCTGATAAGAAAAAATCCAGATATCGTAAACATATAGAAATTTTAAAGAGCGAAAAGCGCAAAATTTGTTTTACACCTGACACATTTATAAATTTTAAAGGATCTTGCCTACTTGCTTTTTTTTATATTTTTCACTTGTCGAAAAACTTTCTGGCATAGAGGTGTATACTATGCAATAGTTGCATCAAATGTTTATATATTTTATTATTTAAAATAGTGAAAGTAGGACAAAGCCGTGATTTTGAACTGATTTCACAATTTTAATTATTTAAAATATAGTAAAATATATTCCTACTCTTGCATAATATACACCTTTATCGGAGAAAGTTATCGTATAAGTAAAAAGTAGAAAAAAAAATAAAAAAGCTATTAAAATTTTCATTTATCATATTTCTAAAAAAAACATGCGGTTCTATTTTCTTTCATGCCTCACTGGAAAATGAATCTTTGTTTAGTTCGTTGATCTCATTTTAAAGATTACATTTTCCCGAAGAATGTGTGATTTTATCAGATTTTGAATAATATTTCCATGGATTTTAAGGGTGTTCAACAGAAAGAAAAACTCAAATTTTAGACATTTTTAGTCAGTTTCAGTAGAATTACGTGGGTAACTCTCTATATGGCGCAAAATTCAACGTCCCTGGTGTTTAAGAAAAGGGGATTATTTATGGACATGAATATACTTTAAAATAGTAACATTGACGCCTATTAATAATGACTACTTATGAATATTATTCTTGATATTATATATTTACTTTAAATATTAAAAATTTTTAATGTTAAAATTAAAATTAAAAAAATTAAATTTTAAATTAAATTTAAATTTTGAAACTTTAAAATATTTACTATAAAATTGAGTGTCAAGAGTGGGAACATCATTGGCTGGACTGTCCCTGATGCAGTTTTCAAAATTAAAGTTATTTTTATACTAAAACCATCTGAACAATATAATTATTGTTAATGCCACAATATTGTATGATTCAGTACCTTTAAGAAAATCAAAAGCTTAATCTTTAAAGAGTCTATTTTCGAAACTGTTGTCTTTAACCATTACTAATACATTAGGATTGATAAATTTGAATTTCATGAGTTGATTACTGTCCAAAACATCTGATCTAATGCTGCAATTTCACTTCATGAACACATTTGAAATAAATTCTTTTTGCCAGCCAATATTAACGAAGGAGATATCAGTGATGTTAAAAATTATTCTTGATTTATTTATAAAATTGACATTACTTTTTGCGTCATTGGCTGGACATGTTTCTTCGCTCTTTGACTTAATTAACTTTTGTCGTAATTAGGGCCTGCTGAGTAAATGTATATTATTCTTTATTGGAAAGGCATTATTTGTAAAACTTAAATTATTTACTGATATTTCCATCACTTTTTTAAATTTCTAAAATCTTTGATGCACATCATGTGAATATTTTTATTTGTACCCGCCATTTTAAATTTATTAATTTAACAGACAAATGATTTACCATTAAGCCTTCAAAACTTTACAAAGAAAATTTCTATGAATTATTCTTCCATATCAATCGTTTTCAAATGCTCAAAATTCCGCTGAGCGTCAATAGCTAAATTCTTCAAAAAAACTGCACAAATTATTGCCTTTTTTCTGGCCCATTGTAGATTTGGGTTTCTTGACCCTTTAATATAATGAATACGATTCATTTTTTTTAAATTGTGATTTTTTTTAGTTACGATGCACCCATGTAGTCTTTTGAACTATATTCTTTATTTTTGTTATCAGGAATATTTTGGCAATAATATAGACTAAAAATTCTCCTTCAATACACTTGCGATAGTTGAATTATTTTTGTTGTTGAACAAAACTTTTAGGATAAATTACTTGTAGTATACGCAAAATTTTAGGTCTCTTGGATTTTTGAAATTCAAAACATTTTCATTTTCGGCTTACCCTATTATTCATATATATGCATCTGGTTTCTTAATGCAAAGTATACCTTCTCCTGCAATCGGAGGCTGAAGATATATTTAGGACATCTGTTAATTGACAGATGCTCTAATTATCTTGTTTTTCAATCTTCTTCTAGAGGTGGATCGATTCTCACTAATTGAAGGATAATAATAGAAGTAGGGCAACAGTCGTTTGTACAATAAAACTTTTCAAAATTTCTGACTCTACCTCAAGGAAAATTTACACCATCCCAATTTTTAAATTTAACTTTCAAGTGTCGATTTCTCAAACTGCACTAGTGCCGCCTCTTCAGCTGCAGGTAAAATCGCTGAACAAACTTCAACATAAAAAATCCTAAATCTACATCTAAATCCTAGCATAAGGAGAAGAGAATGTCTCGAAGAGAAAGTTGTCTGACAAGCACTCCTGTTAGTCGCTCAGGGTTTTGATAAATTGCGTTATCTCGCGTTGTTTTACGATCACAGGGGTGCTTACCCTCGAAGATCGGTGTCATACGGAGAGAATGAAATCAGAGTCTTATGCATGACTGATGCACGTCAAAAATCTGCAAAATTTCGAAGTTTTATGCGCTTTAGGTGATACATTACGTGGCAATTACTATTTTAGTCCTCCGCGACACTTCTCTCGGTTCACCCTATAACACCCCCACGATCCCTACCCTAGCCACTCACCGTTTCCCTCTCGATTCTCTCCATCTCTCTTCGTCTTTCAACCAACCCCCTTTTATCTTACTCTCTCTATTTCTCCCGCCCTCGCTCGCGCACACCCTCCGTTCGAATTACGTCGTCCAATTTATCCACTTACGAAAGTTTCACCGGCGGCGGCAACCGCTGGATTTTACGAGAGAGATTCGAAGCTTGCCACGAGGAATCGATGAATTTTATGCTTTTTATATCGACACGAATTACCATGTGAGCCGACGAGCCGCCACACACATCCCACGAGGATTTTTGTGTCATGGATCTGTGGATTTGGATGATTTATGGCTACTTTGGTTCCGACGTTTAAAACGACTATGCGAGTAATTTGGTGTGCTTACATTTTCCTTTTTATGGACAAATTTTCAGCGTGTATTTTACGGCTAATATCAAAGAGCCAAGAGTCTTTTTATAGGCGAGAAATATTGGAGCTGTTTTTATTTCAGGAAGTTGGACTCGCTGTCAAAGGGATACATATTTATATGTTTGTACAAACTTTTAAGAGGAGTTTAAACAAGCTCTCATATAGGTTTACAAACATTCGTGATTTTCCACACCGCTTTAGCTTTGAGAACGTTATATATAATTTTTCAACTTCATTATAAAATGTTACCAACTTTTTCTCGGTCATTTCGTTTGGATATCAAATTTTCCGTGATCTAAAGTATAAAAAACAACCTTTGGACAAGCAAACATGTAAATACTTTCAGTTATAATAAAAAAATTAAGGAAACGAATATAGAAATTCAAAAGATGAAGAAGACCTCCAAATCCCCTTCCTTCTTCGCATTCTCTCATCTTTCTTTATTTCTATCGTTTAGAATCATTAAACAAAAAATATTTACGAAAATTGACCAACTTTTCGGTGTCTTTGTTCGCGGCTCGTGAAAAGAACATCTTGGGTCTCTCACGGATTCTGAGATATTGGACGTTTTTTTCATCTCTAATTTATATTGGGTTGATAAGGGTTTTTAGTAACAAACAGAATTTTAGTAAGCTTTTATAAATAATCTTTGTATAAAGGTTTAAGCAGGTAAAAAAATAAAGAAAGCCGAGAGCTAGAAATAAGAAATAAGATTTACAGGTCGTCTTCTTTTTCTTTCGCCTTTCTTTATTTTTTTATCTTGCTATTTTTTCATTCTTGATGTTTAAATTTTTTTTTAATTTTCTAACCAAAATTTCGTTAGAGATGAATTTTGGAAGTTCAAAATTAATAAAAACTTTTTTAAGCTAAATTCAGTTCCTTCAAGTGAATTAGAACGTCATTGCTAAATAATAAAATGTCATTAGCTTAACTGACAGTATTACTGAACATGAACTTCTATTTTTATTCTTACTTATAATGTTCTGCACTTTTTACGTGTATTTTATACTTAATGGATCAACCTGGCGTACGAGATTTCTAAAGAGTTTAAAATCTGAAGTTTCTAAATGTAAAAAAAAAGATCTTTTGTATCTCACGACGTGATTGCCCAACCGGATGTTATTAGGGATAAAAAAATCTAGAAATAATATCGAATTCGTCGTTTGGTATGAAACTTTTTATTTGTTCAGGGGGCATTAAAGAAACGATTAAAAGTTTATTTAAATTGAAAAAATTCTTGCTTAATGTTTCCGGTACTGTAAAATGCTTAAGAGGAATAATTTAAAAAACGAACTATCTACCGTTACGAAATTATCCGTAAGACTAATCCCTTCTCCATCTCTTTTAGGACTAACGTTACGGAAAATTCCGTAGTAATAGCCCTAGCGCTATTAAAATTTCGATCGCAAAAAAAAAATCAGAAGATATATTTGTTTAGTGGAGGTCGATAGCTCTCTAAAACACCCTAGGAAGACCTTTTTACTTTAGGGAAAACGTAAGTTATGGACTTTCTAGGTTTGAGTAATGCAGAGTGGAGCAAAATGATGAAAGATTTTTAAGAAACGATTCCAGATAGAATTTTCAACCGATTTCAACGTTTTTTTTTTAAATTAAAGCTAAAAAAGTGTTCAACAGATTTTTCTTCCTATATTTTCAGAAGAGAATTTTTGTTTTTTATTTAAACATAAAGTTTGAATAAAGTGCTCATTTTAAGATAGAGATGCACATTAACACGTAAGAGATTCAAAATGAGTGATGTTGATGTGCAATTGATAAGAAAAATTTCGAAAAACACGAATTAATTGATTCAATTATGAATAAATAATTGTTTACAAATAATGGGGTCGTTGCATGAATTTTAGGTAATATATTTTTTAAATACTACATAACATTCTGAACATTTTGGTGCATTTATAAAAAAATTTGAAAACTTCATCGCGGAGAAAAAAAATGTTTAAGAAAAGTATTGAAATCCCTATTCAAAAGCTCTGTGACCTTGAAACGTCACTTCCCAAAAAGCGCGTAACCAATCAGAATAATGATCTATTGACTAACGAAGTATCTAGCAGACAGCTGGCGAAAATTCAATTTACAATTTCTAACAGAGATATTTATTTACTTATAATTGTCAAAAAGCAATGCAATTTTGATTAAAATATAAAACCTTAAAAAAGATAGTAATGAATAATATCATTCAAGTGCGTGAGAATGAAATGTATCCAAAGATAACCTCAATTTTAATATCTTTTACAATAGGTTATGTTTACTGTTTACGCAGTTTACGCATTCAGTCGCTAGCGGCCATATTATATTCCATCACCAACCGGACAACTGCGCTAATCAGAATGAAGTACTTCCTGCAAAGTACTTCCCGCAAAAATTCAAAAAATATACTTTTTAAACATTAAAAAAAATATTTAAACTTTATTTTAAAAAAGTTTCCTTTTGTAGTTCCATTATTTTTTTGGTGTTCTTTTAATTTTACTAAAAAAAAATTATTTGAAAATATGCAACAACCCCATTGTATAGTTATAAGCTATAGTAGGAGATTTTTAAGTGTTTTTCGATATTTATTAAGCGCTTTTTATCTTCAATCAAATTTAAAGTAATATTTAAACATTGAAAAATATAATAAATAATGTTTCTTATTGTTTTTGACAAATTGCTTTAAAAAAGTTCTTGGAACGATTACATTTGTCATGAAATGAGATTGTAATTTACTGAGTTATCACTAGCCGGACAAACAAAGCACTTTTGAAAAAATGTACCTAAAACTTTTAAAAGTTTATATAGCTGCCAATTTGTTTAAACGATTTGGTAATAGCAATAAGAAAGTTAATACGTTAAAGTGCTTCAATACATGTATTGCAATTACGTCAGTTCAATATCATATTTGCAATTTTTAAAAAACTTTGAAATTGGTTGAAAATCTCGCCGCAATCGTATTTTAAACGTGTGTTCATCATATTGCCCAACTATATGTTACTTAAACTTAGAAGGCCCATAACTTTCGTTTTCTGCAACGTAAAAAGGTTTTCATGGGGTGTTCCGGAAAGCTTTCAGCATCCACTATACAAATATATAATGAAAAAAGTGCGATGCTCATGACCCAAAAATCGCTTTATGGGTCTTTATAGGTCTTGATAGGTCTTTTACTCTTATCCAAGGGCTACGTTTTT
Organism: Andricus curvator; assembly: GCA_932195095.1. Taxonomy (NCBI): domain Eukaryota; kingdom Metazoa; phylum Arthropoda; class Insecta; order Hymenoptera; family Cynipidae; genus Andricus; species Andricus curvator. The sequence continues at coordinate 174,224 of CAKNYM010052576.1, forward strand.
AAATTATTAAAATTTCGCCGTACAACCTTCTTTTCTCCTTTCCACTCTATTGATCAACCTGCTGCAACTATGCTAAATTATTTTCGTAGGTTAGATTTTGGCTCCCTTCTCTCGTTACGTTGATTTACGATCCAACTTAAAGAAATCAGATCAAAACAGTATTTCAGAAGTATATTGATTTTGAAGGAGAAAAAAATGGACACACCATACCGCAAGCTTAGGTTCGACGATTTTTCCTAAGTAAAAAGTGAAAGATAAGGAAAAAGGGAGTGTTGCAAAGCATCCCTTGGGTATGGGGTTTGTTTTTGAGATACAATAGAACGCGTTTATGAGCGAGTGGTCTTATAAACCTGGTAAATACGATTCGTGGCACGCCCTTTCGAAGCAGCGATAGTTCACGTGAACGAGCGTTTCAAGAATAACTGGGTAAGTGGGCTCGGGGGGATGGTATAACCGGGAATTTGGCGCGGCTCTACACCCCATAAATTCGAGTTATTCACCCTCTCTCACTTCCTTTCCCGCTCTTTGGCATTCCCTCGATCCTTCTCTTACGGATTCTTTAAACGTGAATTGTAGCCACCTCGATTTTCACCAGAGATACGAAATTCTATTGGTTCCGAAAGCGAAGCAAACATTTTTCTGCCCCTATGATGAACATTCGCTTCGCTCCTGATTCGATGGCTTTATTTTTCCTCCACGTTCGACAAATTTCTGAATCTAATAAATTTTCGCTCAATGTGCTTGTAATTATACCACGACTTAGTAAACGGCGTGTGTTATTACCGGGAGACGGGGGATGTGGTGATCATAACGATAAGGACAAATTAGCCGTATACTCCGTTGTGTTAACCGAATTTCGTCGACCCCTCCAGTCATACGAAATGCAATTTGACCAGTTTTATTTTCTTTGGAAAATGATATCGATTACGCAGAGCGAATGAGAACTACCTTGTGGTGAATCGGAAAAAGCATTTATATTTCTATGTATAAACTTCTCTTTTAATTGACTCATGATAAAGGGAAACTGCGAAACGAAACAAAATTTAATTTGGAGATAATTTCAAAGAGAGTTTATATATTATGGGAAATCACTGCGAAGGCTAATTATTGCTAATTTAAATACTAATTGTACATGAATTTTAATGTTCATTTTAGCACGTAATTAATCGCACATGAGTGCCATAACACAAAGAGTGAACGTTTAAATTACTGCTTAATTGTATAGTATTTTTGTATAAAATGTAAAAACCGACCTTATTCACATAATTAATTTAATGAACCTTGAAATAAATGTTTGTATTAAAAACAATATTTCGTTTAAAACAATATTTGTGTTTCGGCCCTAAAACGATAGCCAATAAAAAGTAAATCTTTAAGATATTTCAGAAATTTAGATTGAAGTGTATTTTAATTTTAATAGACTCAACTCCCGATATATGAACACTCAATTTACGATATTCATAGAATTTAAGTCCTCGGCATTTTGTTGATACGGGGACCGCTTGACCGAGAGAGAGAGAGAGAGAGAGAGAGAGAGAGAGAGAGACGGTGCTCAGTCAAGCCATAGGTCAGGGAAAATCTGGAAATCAGGGAAAAGTCAGGGGTTTTGAAAAAAAATCTTGCAAAAGTCAGGGAATTTCTATAAGAGGTACTTATTGCAATTTAATATTTTGTCTCTGAATATTAATGTTCAGGAAAAATGAAAAACTGATCAGGGCAAAATTGAAGAATATTGAAAATGAAGTTTTGCATCCACCTTGATATAATATTCTTGCCAGTAATTGATTTGCCTTGTATTTCTATTTCTATTTATTCCTTTGTAGTTTCTTCCCCGTCACGATTATATTTCTCGTTAAAAATTTTATTATTTTATTGAAAATTCAACGATTTGGTTAAAAAGTCATCCTTTTTGGTGGAAAATTCAACTGTTTTGTAAAAATTCAAAGGTTTGGTAGAAAATTATACTTTTCTTTAAAATTCATATTTCTTTGTTGAGGGTTGAACAGTTTTCTTTTTAGTTAAAAATTAATTTTTTCACCTGAAAATTTAACTATTCCATTTTTAATTAAAATTTTATCTTCATTAGTTGAAAATTCAACTATTTGGTTCACAATTCATGTACTTCTTTAAAAATTGGTCTTTTTGGTAGAAAAATAATCTTCTTGGTAGAAATTTAATATTTTTTGTTTAAAAATGCAATTGTTTTTCAAAAATTAATCTTTTTTTATTGAGAACTCATCATTCTCGTTAAAAATCAATCGCTTTGGTTAAAAATTAATTTTTTTCACCGAAAATTCAACTACTCCAGGTGAAGATTCATAACCTTGGTCAGAAATTCATCTCTTTGATTGAAGGTTTAAGTATTTTTATGAAAATTTTTCTTTCCTTATTGAAAATTGAACTGCCTGGGTAAAAGCTGATCTACTTTGTTCAAAATGTATTGTTTAAGTTCGGGTTTATCTCCTTGATTTAAAATTTAATTATTTCATTGTAAATTGATCTTTTTATTTTAAAAGTGGTGTTTTATGGTAGAAAACTAATCTTCTTGGTTTGAAATTTTCTTTTTTTTTTGTTAGAAATGAAACTGTTTGGTTAAAAATTAAATTTATTATTGAAAATTCTAAATTTTTTTTGAAGATTCATGTATTTTGTTGAAAATTCATCTTTTTGGTAGAAAATTAATCTTCTTGATTGAAAATTCGACTTGTTGGTTTTAAAATATGTATATTTTTGTGGAAATTTCATCTTTTTACTTTAAAACTTCAACTGTTTGGTTAAAAATTCAATTTTTCTGATGATAAAAATGGTTCATTTTGTTGATAATTTGACTGTTTATGTATATAAATGGTATAAAAGTCATCCTTTCTTGTTGAAATAAATAAATTTGAAATTTTTCAATTTCAATCCGAAATTGTTTCATTTCGTTCATAAAAAATTTTATTTTAAAAGTGTAACAAGATAAAAATTCTGGTCTTTAAATATTAATAAATAATATGATGTTAATGTTTTTTATCTACTAAGTCTAAAATAAATATTTTTTAATATTGATTCTTAATTTTATAAGTTGTTAAAAAAATCTCTCTAGTTCCGCTGAGATTCGAATTAATGGCCAGACAAAATGAAATATTAGTCTGGAAAACGCAGGAAATTTTAAAAATGAAGTTATTCGGCCCGCTGTATTATATTAAATATTTATTTTTTACGCTGTATGTTTTATAAAGTCGTTATTCTTCCTTTCGTAGATTCAATTTAATGAAAAAGAAACTTTAGCCGCTTCACAATAATTGTTCCGATTGAAAGTCTTCAATGGAGACAAATGATTAATTTCATGATAATGAATAAAAATACCAAAGATAACATACCTTGAATCTGCTATAGGATAGCTTACACAAATGTAACTAGAATCCATTATTCAAATGCAAATAAGGCGAAACCTATCGTTAGGAATTTGTCGTGACTGCTATGATCAATTGTTTATGAGGGCCGCACTTTGGAGTCGTGTACTTATTGGCATGACATTTTAATGACTTGGGAAAGCGATATAGAAAGCGTACATATATTATATCTATCACATTAGTCTTTTCATGTGATGTTCGGACCAACAGATGCATGTAGAATACTTCACATAGTGAACCCACCCCATTTCTGGAACGGGTGCGCGTGTCCAACTCCTCTGGTAGAACAGGATTATCCTTTTGCGAGGCCGGAAAACGAGGTTGACGTATGCTGAATAAAGCATCGAAGGAAAAAGGAAATGGGAATCGACTCAGAGGCGACACTGATCGATCAGCTATATCTTGGCTTCACGTAAAATTGCCTTTTAGTAGAAATTCGAAAAAAACAAAAAAGAAAACTCTATTCTCCCTTCTGCATTATCTCCCACATTTTAGCTTTCTTGTTTCTCACTTCCGATATTTTCGAATTGTCAAAGAGAGAGGAATTATTTATGAGGCTTCAAAAGAGGATTATATCTGATACGCCAAAAATAGAGCGTGCTGATTATTGACCACAGTATTGCCACATTGCAGCTTCGCTAAATTGGGGCATGTTTTACTCACGGCCAATGCGAAGAGAGCAAAGTTGTGTAATTAAACTGTGTTTGCGCATACACTCCAAACGGTTTTAAGGTTTAATTAGTTTTTATCCCCTTTATCCTATTTGTTTTCCAAAACTAGGTTCAAACTTTTTGTACCTATTTTAATTATGGTGAAATTTATTCGAAAGATTTTTTAAATTCAGGTTACAATAGTATATTTCTCAAAGAGTGCAGAAGGAGCATTTTTAACGAATGTGAAGTTTGCAACGCAAGCCGAAGACGAGTTTTGCAATCACATGAGTTAAAAAAGCTCTTCTGCGCCAGCTGAGGACTATATTTTTTCCCAACATCGTGGAGAAAAGCGAGTTTTGACATATCGAGGAGTGGGTAAATCGCATTTTGTCCACGGCGTTGAGAAAAAATATTTATGCTCCTGGCTCACAAAGAATTAAACGTTTGGAAACTTTTATTGTATTAGACCGCTTAATCATAGTTAACTTGTGAAAAGACTTGTGAAAAAAAAATATTTTCGTAACTCTTAAGGATTGTTATAATCCATGTTTTTGATTGGTTGGGGAGCGGCTGATAGGTAGTGTCAAACCTGAAATAGAAATAGTACCCTCTGATTGAATGGTGTAAGACTAGGGTGGCCTCCTGGGTGAAACTTGGAATAATAGTATTAAGAAGCCCCTGAAGGTTGGAGACTGCAACCTCCTAACTGTCACCCCTCTTAGTTGACCCTTTCACGGCAACGACCAGTGAACTATCTCGCCGAAGCAGTCGCTGTCAGCCGACTTGGGTTGGCTTTACTCTAACTAGATCTGACTGCCTGTCTACTCGGACTTTCACTAATGTACTCGTAAGACGATATTGTAAGGATTTATACGAGTACATGGGTTATGAAGGCGTGTATGTGAAAATAATAATCGCCTACTGACACCTGTCTCATGAAACCGTAGTCATCTTTCCACCAATTCCTTTACCCAACTTAGTCTTCAGATCCAGAAAAAATGATATCTATATTTGATAAAAAGAAACGTCGTGTAGTGTTTACTCCCAATTACTCTTCATTCCTACTTTTGCTACAGAGTGGAAAACACTCTAAGGACCACAATTCAAGGGTGGAAATTCATAATGAGTAAAACGCCTTTTTCCACTTTTTCAAGGAGAGACTAAAAATATGTTGTAAATTCAGAAGAAAGATTTAACACAGTTTCCCCCATGTAAATTTTATGGACAATTTCAAATTGATGGGGGCACCTTTAAATATTATCCGATTAAGCGCAAACTTGGTGCGCATCTTCTTCTCTTGTAATCTCATGAAATCATATATATCTTTCTCTCTCCCAACCCATGATACTAGAAGATGAGAGCATGCAATTTACAACAAATTCATCCACGTATAGAATTGGATAATACAGGCTTCTCCAATTCTTCAAGGAACTTTGGAACGAAATAGACATTCGATGTCCTTAAATTGTAAGTTGAGTTAAATTGGTGCGTATATTGCAACGTTGAAGGTTGGAGGGGTAGGGAAAAGGTGAGACAGAAAGAGCAGACGAAGATTTACGTTATCGGATATCGTTTTACGATTAGCCCGGCTTAACTCTTGATGTAGAGGTAATGGGAGTTTGTCAGGTAGGTTTGTTCCCCCCACCTACCCCATCACTGTCCACCAATTCGAGTTTTCGATCTCGTTCCCAACTAGTAGTTAGCTGGTTTACGGTGTTTCCAGATTATTCAGCGAGAGAGGAAGAGAAACGTCCGTCGCAGCAATCCCAATTTTGCTTTGAAAATTCATCCCTGTTACCCTCGTATACGATTATATACAGTACCTAAAATTTTCTAGTTCAATTTAAATTTCACAGTTTAAAAAAAACTTCAGTCAGGATTTTCGATATAGTATGTATTTCAAAATTCAAGCGCAGAAAATACATATGCAAACGTAGGAATGGAGAAAGTGTATTCATTAATCACAATTTGATAAAGGAAGCTAGGGGGTAACTAGTTGTTGCAATAGGAAATTATGATACTTCCTCCAAAATGTGCAAGTCAGGTGATGCTATCGTTTCGCTGATTGGACCAGGGGTGAAATATAATCGGTTAAGTGCTAGAAGTGTTGCATTTATTATGAGGGAACCTTTGGTACGAAAATTGAAGTGGAAAGGGATCAAGGTGGGTCGATTTATCAAATCGAGTCGAATGAGAGAAAAGGGAGAAAGGCCACAAAATTTCAGTAATGGAAGACGTAATGTAAAGAAATTTTCTAGAAATTATTATTATTATTATACCATTAAGCCTTTTCCCTTTTGGGGTAGGCGTGACTTGCTCGGTTGGAAAATAGTAGTGTGTAGATGTGTATATAGGTATAAGGTAGATAGGTATATAGGTGTAAGGTATAGATATTTTAGATTGATCTAGAATTCTCGTGTTATTTATTTAAATGACACATTCGTTCCGCAACTTTGCTCCGACCCAGGTTGCTGCCCAATCTCTCTAGCGATCACCCCAAGTGAAGAGCCTCACAAAAGTGTTATGTGTGGTTCCCCACTTGGGCCCATTAGTATCCAATGTCTTTGTTTCAGCCGTCATTCACTCTATTGTCACTCTGTTTACAAACTATTTATCGCCACACTTTTCTGTCCTGGCATACTGCTCTAGCTTCCTTCACGTCCATGCATTTTTTCAGCTTGAAATATTCAGACTCTCATTTTCAGCAGAAACTAGTTCCGCTTCAAACCAGATTATATTCCTAATTTTACAACCAAATTTCCAAATGAGGGTTCGACATCAATCATCTGAGACTTTATAACACTAGAACAAATAAATTAAAATTAATTAATTAATCACTTCATCAGAAGAAGATTTTATGATTTCAAATTGATTATCCGGATTTAAATAAAGCTAAATTAATCCAAAAATTTTTTATTAAAGTTATGTGTCGTTAATTTTGTGGCGACACAAAATTAAAAGTAATAGTTCGTAATAGAAATTTGAATATTCCTCTTGCTCTCAGCTGTGGAAGAATTTTTATTTTTAAAAACAAGGCCAATTTGATGACTTCATAGATTTTGGGTGACATTTCTGATAATAACATATGGTTTTGATCTTTGGAAACCCTTATGAAAAGAGAAATTGTCACCAGTATCACCCAACAAAAGTGCCCGGATATTTAAGTCATGTTCGCCGTTGTTATGTTATGCTCGGTCGTCGTACCTGGCACGGTTGCTCACGGAACGACCTTTTACCTCGAGTAAAAGAGTTCTGAGATGGAAGTTGGCTTCGTGGGTGGGGTGGAGGTGAGGGGTAGTTGGCCGCTAGGTTCGTGTTCTGCAAATGGGTCTCCGATCGTACTTGGTTAATAAAATACGTGCCTTCATTCTTCCATTTTTTTCTCTCTTACTCTTTCCTCTTCACGATTTTTATTCCCACATACAATTTCGCGAAACAATCTCATCAAAAGAAGAAATTCATAACTTAACAATTTCGCCAGGCAATTTTAATATAATTAGCATACAAGGGGTGTACCATTATTTTATATATATATATATGATACTTGTACATTTTCTACGTATAAATAATAAAATTATCTATCTAAAAAAAGTGGTGTAACGAAATGTCTCGAGAATCTCGCCCCTATTGTTGTTGAAAACCTGATTGGCTTTTTAATGCCTTGAAATTGCTGCTAACTTTCAATTTGTTTACAACTGTTAATTTAATTTGTGAAAATTATGGTGGCGGAACATTTCATTAATCTTGCGAATACAAATCTCATATTATTTACTTTGCTAAGAGAAGACAACTTAATATCATAGAATAAAAATGATTCGTTTCCGTTAATTCTCTAATAACAAGTGTTCAAATTCTGAGTGTACACCGTAGATTAAGATTTCAAATATCTCAGAAATTTCCCGAAATTTTAAAGGATTCCAGAAGATCTCTTTTAGTTTTGAAAAGTTAAAAACAAATTCAACATTTCCAAAGTGTTTAGAAATATTTCAAGGGATTTTAGACCAATTCAAAAGATTACATAGAATATTATGAGATTTCAGGGGATTTTAAAATAAGGTTTCAAGCGATTTCAAATAATTTCTAGAGACCGTAAAGAATGGTAAAAGATTGCAAAGATTTTCACAGAATATGTATGAATTTTAATTCACAAAACTTGTAAAGGTTTCAATGCATTAGGAAGAATTTTTAGGAATTGAAAATTATTTTAAAAGATTTGAGGGAATTTTTAGAACTATTTGAAAATATCTCAAGAGATTTCACAGCACTTCCAAAATAATTTCAAAGAAAAACGGTTTCGTCAAAGTTTTCAATTGTTTTTAAAATATTCCACACGATATTACAAATCGTCTAAAGGTTTCAAGTTGTTTAAAACAATTAAAGGAATTCAAGAAATTTCTAGAGAAGCAAAATTATATTAAAAGATTTCAGGGATTGTCAAAATAGTTCAAGATATTTTAAGGATTATGACGGATTTTTAAAATTATTCAAGTTTCAAATTATTTCAAGGGATTGTATAGTGTTTCAGATACATTTACAGGATTTCATGATCTATCAAGATCTATCAAGATTTCAAGAGTAGTCAAACCCTTATTTAACACTAATGAACTGTAGTAGCCATAGTCTGATATATTTTGCAATATTCTAATTAATAGAACTAATAAATAAAGAGCTTAATTATTCACAAATGCGTATTTTTGCCTTATTCAGCCCTTATGCAACAGGACTGAGTACTTAAAATATGACGATATTGTATGAATGACTACTAATGGGACAAACGTAGTTCCAAACCGTACTTCTATTTTACATTTTTATTTTCAAAATGGATATGAAATAAGGAAAAGTAACATAATCGCGCGCGTAGCGCGTAAGTTTTTTTTAGCTAGTTTAAGGAAAAGTCTAAAGGGGAAGAATTCAAAAGAATATATTCTTTTATTAACATTACGTAGGATTATTGGAAAAGTAAAGTAAAGTAATGAAAAGTGCAGCGGGCCGAAATCAGATGACGCAAACTAAAAAAAAAAGTTGACAGAAATAAAAATGTTTATGTCTGGAAATTTGAATTCTGGTTCACGTACTTCAGGAGTGCAGGAGACTTGTTTCGATATGGATGAATGGATTCAGGAGTTTATTCCGCGACACGGAAACAACCCCTATCTCTTCACCGCGAGCGAAAAGGGCGGGTAGTAAATTTTATGGGGGATCCCATATTTTATGCAAACATGACTGTAGAATGACTATCAATCTACGTGGACGATCGATGACGACCCAGAGATCCACGTTTTTCCAACGTGAAAAAGACAGGGTGAGTGATCAGAATGACTTAACTCTATTCTCATATTTTCACATACTTCTGAGATCGGTTTAAGCCCTTTTTGATCCACTGTAACGTCCGAATGAAATTCATTCAGATATTCACCTATCCGCGTATATTTATTGCTTCTTTTATTGCTGGACCAGCGCTACATTATAAAAATTTATGACTGAATTTATACGGTCTCTGGTATAAAGAATGGAGCCTTTTGATCTTGCTAGAATGTACGGAAAGTACTCTTTTTCTCTTGGATCCATAAAGAGAGGTCTCTATACGTGAGATTTCGTTTCACTGGCAATATCTTTACGTTAATGCTAATTGTTAACAATCCTTGAGTCTCGAGATGGGCCAGGAAAGCCAGGTTATTGCAGAGTCTGATTCACATGCTTGCTGAACTGAAATGATATCTCGAATTATACTCTTTCCAAATTGAGGATCAGATTATTTAGTATCATTTTTCGACAACAACAAATTCTGTGGGAAAAGCTACGCCCTTGAATACGCTGGTTCTGTTAGAACTGACCACGATTACTAAAATGAGAATCCAAATAAATTTGTATAATCTTTTAACTACTTTTCATTACTTTTTTCGACAGGGTTGCTAAGAGAACTGGAAAATCGTAAATTTTCCATTTTCAATTCATATTTTAGCTGCTATTTTTCTACTTCGTATCTAATTACATTCAAGGTTTTAAAAGCGAAAAATTCTACTAATATGGTGCATTTTTTCCAGAAGATTTATCTTGTGGCGTCTTAGAGAAGAGACAATTGGAATAATTTGTATAAAAAATGAGAATTCGCTTTTTTTGCAATAACGAAACGATAGAAGAAAAAATCACAAGAGCAAAGTTTTTTCTTTTGAAAAATACTTTAAAAAAAGTTCCCAAGTACTTTTCTCTACTTTGCGGCTATAATAGTATTTTTCTTAAAACAATACATTTTCTTAAACTTGTAGATTTACCATTTACATTTTTTGTTACGAAATATCAGAAAATTTTATTTTTTTTGAGAAAAATAAAATCATAGCCAACTTTAGTCATTTATTAACGAAAATTTCGGAAAAAAATGCAAGGTAGAGAAGAACTTTTTTTTAGAATTTTTCAAGTGGAACAAGTTTGCTCTTTTGACTTTTTCCGTTGTTATTGCCAATTCTGGTAATCGCCAAAAAATTATAATTTTCATTTTTCAATAAAATAAATTCAATTTTACAACCACAAACTTAGAACAAAAATTGAGTTAAAATATTTTCAGAAAAACCGTCGCCATTTTGTCATTTTTGATTTTTTGTTAAATTTTTCAGTAGATTTTGAAAATGAACGCGAGAGGATCTATCAGAATCAAGGGAAAAAAAGTGAAATATCAATTTTATTTTAGATACTGCAACAATTTAAAAAAAAATTTTAACCATTTTTTTATTAACTGCATTACCAAGTTTAAAAGTTCTCAGACTTATAAATTTGTAAAAAAAAATTTATCCATGTAATCAGTGAATAACGGGTGGTCTAAAGTCTCTTTAACAACAACATATTTTATATATACACAATATTTCCATTTTATTGGCTAGAGTTTAATTTTGAAATTATTCAACTTTTTAAGCATCAGTTTTATTAATTTTCCGTTTATAAGTCGTTTGTGATGAAATTTTAATGTACATTCGTAGGTATAAGCAAAAAACAAATATCAATTTGAAAGGCTTTCATTTTGAAAGTTCACAGTTTTAAATATTCCTCATTTGCACATTATCTAATTTTTGAAAGTGTTAGATTTGAATTTATTCAATTTTGAAGGATTTTAATACAAAATTATTTAAATATAATCGCTTTTGATTTCCAATGTCTCAAATTAAGGATTCAAATTTTTAGTTTTGCAATTTTAAAAGATTCAAGTGTAAAATTGTCTTACAATTTCCAATATTTGAATTTCAAACTATTTCATTGGGAGCTTCTTCAGTTTTAATTTGTCTATGCATTCAGGCATTCAAATTAAAATAAAATAATAATTTTACAATTCACGCATGTAGAATTTGAAATGGTTGAATTTTTAAATTGACCAAATTTTGGCTTAGTCTTTAACGATGTTTTTTTTTAAAGGATTTTTAAGGTATTACATTTTCAGAGATTTCTTTACTACCTGTTCGTTCAGAGTACAAACTACCCTCCTGCTTTCTCTAATGAGTACAGGGATTTTTAACAGATTCTTACCAATCATTAAGTTATGCTGAAAAACAATTAAAATATAAATGATATCACAATTTCAATGAAGGCTTAGCTATGCTTACATGTAACAGCCCTTTGGCGAGGAGATTTCGCTTCCAGAATCCTATTTACATTTTGTAAGATCTCTTAAAAACTAAATCTGAATTAATCATCTCAGATTTAATTCAGTAAAGCATTAGGTAATAAAGACTTCTAAACATATTTGTTATTTCTACAGTAAGCTTTGCATAAAAATGTTTTTCACAAGCTTGATTCGAATACGCTAGTGCAAATCTTTATTCTCGGTAGACACCGTAATTTCATGAATATCTGTCAATGAGCGAATATATTGCAGATATCAGTTTACTAAAAATAAAAGAAACCCAAGCGAAATATTTTTCTCGAAGTATACATTTAAAAAGGGCAAAAAGCTTTTCCGAGATGCTTGCGTACTTTAATAGTGTTCTGGTGAAGCAATGGGAAGAAGAAAAGGATCTCGTTATATGCGATCGTCTACGCAAACCGTTCGCAAAGCCAGAAGCGAGTATTTTTCTCGACGAAGGATATAGCTGCTTTTGTTTCAACAGAAACAATCTTGTGCTTCAAGTTCGAATTGTTGCTGAATACGAAATCGACCATATTGACTGGCCTCGAAAGAATAAGCTCCTAGACGAGCCGCACTATTGAGTCGAAATTTCTGCCAGGCAATTAAGTTTAATTAAGTGGCCTCCAAGAAAAAAACTATACAGACTTTTGTATGCATTGCCAATTACTAATGCTTATACCAATATGAAGAATTATGAGGAGCTGATATCGGAATAATATGTTTGTTACGCAGCACTAGCAATGATTTAATACGCTAATTAGCCTGCTGGGGAAAATTGTAATGAGAAATTGTAATGGAGAAAAGAGGAAGAGAGAAAGAAGGAAGGAAAGGTAGGAAAAATTCATTTAGAAGAAATTATGGTCTTCCTTCGCCCTTAGGTTCTCCTTAGACATAATTTATGTCATGCATATGGGGACAATCTTAAGAAAACGTGACAGAGAGCTTTCGCATGAATTTCATAAGCTCCAGCTGCAATATTACCAGACCGGAACCGGAAACGAATGACGTAACTATGCGAACTGAAATTGCAACTCTAAATCAAAAAGTAACCTTGTAAAGAAAATATCGCAAAAGAAAACATTTCTTTTTAATTGCTCCTGAAACTTTTGACCGAAAATTAAATTCCTTTTTACAAGATGAAATACATTCTGTTAACGAAAATTACCGAAACTTAAATATTTGATTGTTTGTTTCTGTTTTTTTTTTTTAATTTTTCAATCTTAAAAGAATATTTGAAATTTACAGTTTGATATTGTTTAATTTGAAAGTGGAGAATACAACTTTTACGAAATGGTAAGTTAAGTTAATAAATGAACGTTGCAAAATACAAATATATATTGGTGCAAAAAGATTTATTTGGATTAAATATATATTTTCAAAAGGAAAAATATATTGAATTGACTTGAAATTATGACGAGACTTTCTTTACTGTAACGCTACCAATTTAGAGAAATCGAATTCGCTTTGTTTCGAATGAACAGCGTGTTGAAGTACGTAAATGTGCTAGAAGGTTCGTGTTTATTCGTCTAGTAACTGTTTCAAATGGTATTTTTCAAATTGAAAAAAAAAGTTATTTTCCACGAGTTTTTTCACCTGCTAACCTACTTTTCTGAGCTTTTGTAAATTCATTTTGTCGAAGGATGAAGGATGTAATGTTACGAGGGCAATTCCGCTGCAAAGTGAGTAACGATTTTGTAATATACAGCTCTCTTGCATAAAAGACATCCCTAATCAGAATTCCTTGAGATAGTAATTAAAAAGGGATTTATGGAATCTGTAAATACTGAACTACTTGTGTTCTTATGTGTAAATGTATATTCTTTAATTTTTCTTTTTTATAACTTTTGCTTCAAATTTTCTTCCCTCTCATATTCTTATTTATAAATGTTTTAAAACTCATTTAATATTCACAAGTTTTTTATACTTCTTATTTAATAAAATTAATGGTGAATAAATTGTTTTAAATTCCTTTTTGTACTGAAGGCTGTTTCTCATGTCTATTTTTTTATTGACGATTCGTCCATTTCTTAGAGAAGATTGAATTGTGGGATGAAAAATCATCAATAAGAATAGACATGTCTATATTCAAGCAAAGAAAAAAGGAGATTATGTTCTAAATAAAGTGCTTCCTAGACTTTTGCTCTGTATCAGAGATACTGGAGGTCGAAGTCGTCGAGGGTGTGCCAGCAGTTGAGATTTCTAGGTTAGAGGTGGACCTTCCTTGTTTTATTTTCCATTGTCTTTGACTTATAGAACTGCCTGAAACATCGTAAATAAAATGGAATCGACCGACGCTGGGAACGATAAACGTGAAAACCAAATCGGAATATCCATACTATAGATGGTCATAACTTTAGAAAGAAAAATGCAGTGACCTATTTCTCACTGATACAAATTCAGAGAGTAAATTATCACGAGTTACTATTTGAAACATAATGAATTTTGTAGAATCTTGTCGTTCGATCTCTTGTTCAACTTCCATACCCAAATTCTGGAACAAATTTAACTATAACTAAAAACTCTACTAAAACATTTTAGAATTTTTAAGGAAAAACCTTATTTAATCGACTTCTTCCAGACCATTTATTTAAAGTTAAATGGTCTGGAAGAAGTCGATTAAATAAGGTTTTTCCTTAAAAATTCTAAATTGTTATTCCCAGACGTTAAATCAAGAATAT
>CAKNYM010052576.1:202393-223169 GCA_932195095.1 Andricus curvator
ACTACTACATGTTTTTGACCAAAATTACCGGGCACAAAATTTTTTTTTGCAGCATAAATTAGCACTAAATAGGCACTAAATTATGGCATAGTGCCCATATCGATATGACAATGTTGTAATTCCAGCTTCCGGGACCTTCACAGGGAGAAACTGAAGAGAACGTGAAGTAACAGTGGAGAAAGAAAAACGGAAAATATGTGCTAAAGATGCGGCAGTTGGTGGAAATAGTGGACGTCGTTTTGTTTCAATATTTCCAACAATTTCTATTTGTCACATAAGAACTCAAACACACCGCGAGAAATACGTAGTGCATACCCATAATATGGGTGACAATTGCAGCGTGTCGATGTTCTCCTCTGAGATTCTCATATAATGGAATGAAAAGAATGATTTTTAACATTCTTCTGTTGCTTTAGAATGGCCAAAACCTCCCAGGATTCAAATTGTCCAAAACTTGATACCAACTACAGTTGCTAATGAGCTACATTTGCAAGTGCAACTATAAACACAAATTTCAAAAAATCGTTTATTAATTTGACAAAGTACACCTGTTGCAGTATCAGTGCAAAGGAAAACTTCATTAAGTTAGAAAAATTGATAAATTTAAGTGAGCTTGAAGTTGTATAACTTACTATTTGTAAGTAGCAAGACTTGCACTTCAGAGAGTGTTTATAGGAAGGGGTGATGTTGATCGGACTCCCGTTAGAAAGCACATTCGAAGAATTTCTGGGAAACTCGAAAAACACGTCCACGATCTTTTACGTAACATTCTCGACCCGGAACCATCCATCGTTCAGAACTTTCAGGCGCGCCTCAGCGAGCTCGAAGTGTTCCGAAACTTGCAGCGACGCGTGAACCCCTCCTTTTCTCCATCAGGCCACCTACTGCTCTGCAGCAGATTCTTTGACACAAAGTGAATAAAAGCGATAGATCTAGAGACAGTTTTTTCCTTTTCGAGATGATACATACGATCCTTCGAGAGAAAAATCTTACAAAACTCTGAAAATTTATCGGCAAACTAAGGAAACAATTGAAGAAATCTAGAGTTAGGATCAAAATACTAATAGAAGCCGTTAGAGTCCATCTAGGAAGAGTCTGGATAAAGGGCTATAACTAGAATTTTTCATCGATTCAGATATAGAAGTTACGTAAGTTTGAGGTGGGAGGTTCAAATTTTATATTATAAATACACAGGTCGCCATTTTTTACTATCGGATCGCATCTGAAAGTTACAAATTTTCAGGTGGGAGTTCAAATTTCAGAAAATCCGTGATTGCGGTTTCCGCGGACATTGGTGATTTTAGAACACCAGTCACAGCTAGGTCCTCGTTCTCCAGACTCTCCCTAGATTGACCCTAGAAGCCACCAGTTAAAAATTGTTTGTAGCCTTAGTTGTAAAACTAGATAAAGAAGCAGGTACCCTCGAATGCAAATATAAACGTAGATTAGTATGAAAATTGCAGAGTGATTAAATTTACTAGAAGAAATTAGGCGAACAATGTGACTTGAGAAAAACAGTTGCAAATGACTTTATTACGGGCGAATAGAAACCTCCCCATTATTCATGTCGTCGGCGTAGTCATATGCGTCGTATTTGAGATACGAATGAATAGAGGGAACGCACGAGCCCTGGAGTAGCAATAACTCGGAGATTAAAACAGAATTAAAAAAAGTGTGCTGAATACATTCTGTGTCAAGCGGCGAACCCCCGTTGTTGGTGACGTGGTAACCCCCGCAAACGACAGAGTAAACGTTTGCGTCGTAGTCGTAATTGTGCTCCGAAAATTGATTCTTTCGTCGTCAACGAATGGCACAAGAATTGAATCCAGCCAGGAAATTTGATTAACGTTCGCTTCAATCTTCATGTTTTTTTCTGCGCGTAAACAAATATCAATCCTCGATATTGAAAATTGATTGAAAACATTTCATCGCTCGAATATCAATTCTCGATTATCTCGATTATCTCTAAATGTATAATATTTCTTTTTAAACATGAGTATTGAATCTTGATATAAAACCTTTATTAACGAGCGTGAAATGGCCGTTAAGGACTCATTGGGGGCGTGAAGATTGCTCAGCACGAAGTGTTTTCCAGGATATTCGACGTGAGAGGAAAGCTGAAGCAAGGGCCAGATCATGGGTGAAACTCTCCAAATTTATTGGTCCACATATAGAGGGTTGTTGGCTCGGGCTGTGCAGCTAATGAGGGCAAACACAGTTCCACCCTCTGGAAACCCCTCCTTCGTGTGAAATTTCGCTCAACATCAGAGTGAGTTGCGCCGACACCAACATTCCTAAAAACGCTCGAGCTCCTTTAGTAAATAGAGGCCCCGCATTACGTTCCAAGGTAGACTACAAAAGCGCATTCAAGGCAACCAGCCCCCATCGCCGAGATTTCAAAAGACCAGCCTTTATTCTGCACTTTCGATGCATTTTGAATCCCTTCTGGAACTAAATGGATGATTCAATCATCAGCCTTCAAAACACTCAGGACTCTGACTCGTAATATTTCTGACAAGAAAGATCTGCTTCGAAAAAGCAATACTCCTTCGTTCTTCAATACCTCTTGGCTTCTCAATCATCCTTAGCTTCCAAACGAGTTTTCCAATACTCGTCTCTCGACGGAATCAGAAAATATGAACCAAAATCCCTGTATCAATACAGATCCCAGAATCTTTGTAATTCATCATTGAATGCAAATTTTTTACAAGTATAACTGGAATGATGTGCAGCCACTTACTAATTTCTGATTGCATCTCTAATCTATAGATTTCTTGAATAAACGCATTCAGAGTATCAGATCTTTAATTATGGCTGCTAACGTTGGAGAAGATCAATAGCTTCATTGCCTTGTGACAAGGTTCAGCAGTTCTGACTGATACGCTCGAAAACTTGACGAGGTTCCTAGAGACTACGGAAGTAATACTATGCGATGGCTGCTCAATCATTTTCAGCTTAGAGAGCCTGCTCCAACCCTGAAGAGAGTTTTCCAATACTCAGCATCCCTTGTACATGCCGTAGGAAGTCGACTCGACTCGTGATCTACGTATTTGTAACCGGGAGCCTCGGAATCCTTGTAATCCATCATTGCTCCTGCTGATTTTCAAAGCTGTTATTTCAACAGAAACCCAAGACGTTGCCACTCTAATAAAATAACACTGTTTGCATTATTACTGACGCCTGCTCTTTCTAGGTTATAAATTACTAAGCCTTTTGAATATTTGAAGCCTGAACACCTTTATTATGTGTGAACATCAAAACAAGATGCTTCAGAAGTAATGGATTGTTTTCTATTATTCAGAGCTCTGGGAATTTATAGATGTAAGGTGAAGATGAAGTACTGAGTCTAGACCAAGTAGAATTTATATAAATATTGCAATATGCTTCAGATTGTTCCGAAAATTTTAATGAATATCGAACTATAAGAATTAAACATCCAAGAGACTAAAGAAAATTCGACTCTGAATCTGCAGCTACTCTCGTCGACTTTAACTTCTTCGAATAAAACGTACTAACTTCGGACTACTTGCTTAACCTTCAGTTTTTGGTTAAAATCCATTCCCTGCAAAACTAGATACGCACTCTCAGGGACGTTTGTGTTTGAAGGTCAGGCATTGCGAGTGACATATCGTTGTTCATTATTCCTGGATTACTCCACTAAAGCTTTGGGGAGTGGGTGGATAAGACCTCGCCTGTTCCTGGCTGGAATTATCGAAGCCTTCGAGTATTTGGACAGAACACAAACCAAAGCAGAGATTAGATTCCTATTAGATTCGATTGCTGATCGAGTACTAACTGCTCTTTCATGTATCCAGGAAATCGGGGATTCGAAAACTTGATTCGTATTTCGTACAGTTTGTTGTTATTACTGGAGCTTCTGCGGTTTGGTATCCTCTATTCCTCCAAGTTCGCTTTCTATTGATTCTGCAATCGTGCTGTATCGTCCTAGCCGAATGCAGATACGCCTTATGTACTGCACACTCACAGTAATCTCTGAGATCCCTTATGAACTTTCCCAGAAGCTCCAACTCTATTTATTGATAATCGATTAAAGCCAAATAATAATTAATATCTCGAAGGGGATGAGCCTAATGAAGCCAAGTTTAGCTTATGCATGATTAATATGACGTCGCTTTATATGACTTTAAGCATCATAAAACCCTATCAGAAGAATTTTCAAAGGGAGACTGATACTAACTAAGACTTTGGTATTGGAAAAGCAATGATTGGAGCGATGATTATCGGAAGAAAAATTTTTCTGATAGGAATGGAAGAAGAATGAGAGAGCAAGGAGATGGACAAAATGGCAGATGGATAAGGGTTGAGCAGTGAAGGGGAATGGATTGCTTCCGTGCAGACGGCATGCTGTAACTGATAGCTCTGTCTTCATTTCTTTCTAACACGTCAGCGCTGCTTTCTCTTTCCTTATTGTCTCCTTTGACTCTTTTCCATTCCCTTATTTCTTTTTCTCTCACTCTATCTTTTTCTGACTTAAAACTCCTCGTCTCACTCGGATTGTCTCTTTGAGGTAGAAAAAATTAAAGTATGAACAACAACTAGAAAAATAAAATGCCTCTAAAAAAGAAAAACAACGTTCTCCATCGGTTTCTTATCAAGCACTCCATACAATCTGCGCTTCTTTAAAATCACTTTTATAATACAAATTCCTAAAATGAAAAAGTGTTTTTATTTTAATGTTAAAAGGATCCTTAATTAGAGTAAATTGGGCGCTTGAACTACATGCCACAAAAGGCAAAACAGTTTTTCAAATCAGAAGTAAAACTTTTTAATTGCACATCTGTTGTAAGGTCACGTGCAACTTGTTGAATTTTTCTCCAATAAATTGTTAACTCTCGCCCAAAAATCGAGTAAAATATATCCTATAAAGTGACTGGATTCAAAAGATTTCGAACCATCAGTTTTGCATTTGATTGTATACTCCATTGATTACTGGTGCAGTATTGACCTGGAATATCGACTCATTTTTACCACGCAGGAAAAGAATCATAAAAAGTGAGTGAAGAGACGACTCGTTAACGGCCTTTTGCTAACGAGCGGCAGGTACATTTCGAACCATACATGCATATTCGCTTACACATTTTTATTACACTTTCGTGTTCACAGTGCATTTTATATGCAAATGGTAGAAAACGGATTTTTCCTGACATACATCTATTATATTTCGGAACTAACCAAATGTACCTATCAATACTAGCAATTATATAACATGAGAAAGAATGAAATATGGTAAATATAACATCCTTTTTATAAATTATCGTTCAGTTCTCACAATCTGCAATCTACATTTTTTTCCGATGAATGTAATTTTAACTTCGAGTTGGACAGACATCCTTCCTTTTTCAATACACGACTTATAGCCAGTGCTTTTCCTTCTATTCACTGAGATAGAAAAGGTTGTTATTACAGCAAAGAGTAAACAATACTAGTCTGCTTACTTATCTTTCCATTTAATATCTCACTTTACAATGAAAGCGACCATTACCACTATTTAATAAACATTTCACGTCGACAAAGGAACATGAAAAGCAAAATCGTCTTTATTACCTTTCGGAAAATTAATTCTCTACCTTCTTAGAATGACAACTCGAAATTAAGTCCCAAGACAAACAAACAGAATGTTCCTCTTGAAGAGAGCAATACTATTTTTCAAAGAGGAGAAAATGATGATTATGAATTGAGTTTTGGTAAAAATTAAGTACCCATGGAGCTATGAAGAAATTAGTCAAATTTCGTTACGACGGCAGTGGAACTCTTCCCACAGATTTAATTACGACCCCTGAGAGAGATGCATGCTTGGATTTCATACACAACCCTCTTTGTTCAAGCTTTATAGGTTGCTACATGTGCATGCACCGACCTCGTAAACGTCATAAAACGTATGGAATATTCTAATTAAAGTATAGCAGTGGGCAGCTTGATTTTAGTCAAAAGAACATACACACTCATAAACAAGCCTTTTGTGCCCCTGCCTTTTCAAACTCTGGATTCTTAAATTAAACTTCAGTGAGTAACCAACACAAAGAAAAATAATATTCAATTATTACGAAGAATAAAGTTCAGCATGCTACGACTTAATTTGCTATTTTACCACAATTTTATAGCATAACATTTAAACGATTACTTTTTACAAACTGGAATTTCAAGCTGAAGTCAAAGTAAGTTTTACAATTTTAAATGTGCGTCAAAAAGACAATACTTATATAATATCCTTACAAGAAATTTTTTCTAATCTTACGTGAAATTTGGATTTTCATATTTAAGGAGTAATAGTGAAATCTTAAAATTCAGTTGGATCCGATTAAAAAAAAATCTTACTAGGATCCTACTAGAAATCCATGTCATTTTTCTTTAAAATTTTTAAAAGTTCTTATAGGAATAATATTCCAGAAAGGTTGTTCCGAAATAAAAATAAAGTACCAACAAATAAAAAATGTTGTGATTCATTATAATATTTTTAGTATTTAAATAATATGATCACTTGTAAAAATTTCAACAACAAACAAAACTAAGAGGCACTTTTCTGGTAATTTTGTTCTGAAAAAGAGCTACTCAAGCAGGTCGAATTTTGAAATTATGTGGTACTTCAGTCTTATTTAAGCATTATACTTTTTTACTTGGGCGCCATCTTTTTGCTGTCCACACGCTTTTGAAATTCGAAATGAAAAATTAGGAACATAAAAATCTTAGATTTAACTGGTGTGGGTGAAATAATAGTTCATACTTCATTTAAAATGAGCGTCGAATGAATTACACCCGCCACTTATCTATTTCGTTAAACCGGTTTTGGTTTTAGAAAACCGAAAGCGTCATAAATCCCCTTTTGTCTGAGCTCTTTTGTATTAATTCATTTGTGTATCTCCTTTTTTAATTCGTTGACTCGTCACATAGCTCGTTTTTCATTCATATTCTCTCGTTGATGGCGGTACCTAGTCCGCGAACGATACTCGTAAAACGATATCGCCAAAGCATTAAAGGCTACCGCCCGCGCAGTACACAATGCGCAATCATCGAGATGCACTTAAATTGACAAGCGTACGCGTATTTTGCCGACACGATAAAATTGCAAAAGCTGATAGGGCTTAATTCAGCATCGTAACTCATAATGTTGGTTTACGATCGTCTGCGAACGATGACTATTGAGAACCAGAAAACGATGGATAGGAAAAAAAAATGTGACGAATACATAAAATTTTCCGATTAAAATAAACTTACCGGGAAAACGTGTCCCATCACTTGCAGGATGCATTTTTAAAGCACATCATATATTTATTTACACTTAGCCCAGTACCTCAGCCTTATTATTTTACAACGAGGATGTTGAAGCAGAAGCTCTATAGCTTCAAGTTGGCTTTGATATAAAGGAGTTTAATTACTCGTAAATTTCCAATGAGGCAAAAAATAACAATTATTTCCTTCGATGCAGTATTCTTAGAGGATTTAATTTACGTGGAGCTTTCAATAGAATAAACTTGTACAAATTCCGGTACTCAGCAACCCTCATTAAGTAGGCAAAAAGGAAACAGTGACAAGGCAATTTTTGCATTTCAAACCAGTGAGACGCAGCTGAAGTCAGGACTTGGCTTTGGAATTCACGGTATTAACTAACCGAACTAATTACGCAAATCAACACAAATTAACCCCTTGCCCTTTTAGCTACCTTCTCTTTTCAATAATCTCAACTTAACGCTGTGTACTCATGGTAGTTGGTTGCAGGCTATACAGCGAATTAGCTGTTTAGTGAGGTCACTTGCGGTTATGTAGATCGCATTAGAGCTTCTGCAAACCGATTTCCGATCTACAGCATCATTCGAAAAATACAAGAAAATTATCTGCCTGCAATAGCACTCCCTCCACTCCCTCCTTTTAAATTTTTCAACGCTTCTGCAATCATTTTGACTTCGTACAACATCTAAAAAATCTTTAATCCGAAAAAATATAGATCAGGTTTTTTCACATCAGAACCATTTTTGATTTTAAAAGCTGCAATATTTTATCCCGTTTTTGTATGTCACTCGTTACTAATATTAAATTTCATTATTAACGCTTTACGGACGACTCTGGACGGCTTGTCTGCCAATTTAAAGGGCAGTACGTTCGCGGAAATCCGAAAAGGGATTATGGGTACGTTCTCTCTCTCATCTGTCTGCTTCATCTCCTTCTCTCATCTATGACTGACATTGCGAACAGAAACACGTGCGATTTATACAATTAATTCACTAATTTGTCGCGCGCACGTCGGATTTTATCGGAGGGTAATAGGTTTACATCGAGCTGGATGCGCTTTTCGTTTCAGTGTGTGAATTTTATCACAACCATTTTCACTTAAAATCCCCACAAAACCGCAGCCATGCATAATACGCTTTCAATTACATGCCAGCGGCCGATATATTTTGATTTAATCCGCTCAAACTCGATGAATGCAATGCAATGACATTCACATTGGATTTTCTCTGTCTTCCACTCGATTAGTCATGCTGGCTCAAGCGAGGTATTGTTCTACAAGCAGCTTTAGAGACAAAACGGAAGTTTCAAGCAATTTCAAATCGAGGGGAAAGTCATCTTTCATTACGATGCAGGTGAAGCTGCATAGCGCCTCACATCAAGATTGAATAGAGTTTTCAAGCATTTTTGTATGAATTCTTACGATTATTACCATTGTATTACGGTTGTATAATACTAATAAATATAAGATTAGTTAAGCTTTAAATAACGCGTGAGATATGATGAAAGCGAAGATAAATGTTAACCTTAACATTTAATTTTTTTGGGAGTTATATAAGGAGGAAAAATGTTCAAAAAGGATATTTTGACCGCAAACGAATAAACCCATTTTTTTCCAAAATTATTCGAAGTTTTGCGTCATGGCTAAACAAAACTTTCAATAAGAAATTATCACCTGTTTTTTTTGTCTGATTTTTTTTTAAATTTCTTTCTTAGTTAAAATATAAACATTCCTTGATAATTTGTTACTAATTCAAAAAAGAATTCATGGAGACTCTTCTGGGTCCGAAGATATAGATATAGATATTGATAGATCTTCATATCTTGATTTAAAAAAATTAAAAGGGAATAATTTCATGAAAAATTTAATCAAAGCTTTTTGTTACTTTTTCACGAAAAATTAAAACAATCTGATTATTAATTAAATCCTCAAAATATATGATTCCACCTAAAATAACTCCAAGTTACATAAAAATTCAATTAACCGTTCCAGAAATATCGATTATTTCCAAAATCCAAGCCCAAAATTCAATATAGCGCACCTCACGTAATTTTGAAAATTTTTAAAAATCCTCTCAGCTTCAAATGTCTCTTACGTAGTACTATCATTTCACTAAGTGTTATTAAAATTAAACTTCTACTTGCAAATCCTAATATTCCTAATGCTTGCTGGCCATAATACCAAGATTTATATGTATGTATGTATGTATGTATGTATACCATTAAGCCATTTCCCTTTCAGGGTAGGCGTGACACTACCCGATTCGGGTAGTGTTTCTAGGTGGATAGTTTCTTGTAGTAAATAAGTACAAGTGTGGGCTCAAATGAAATATGAAAAAATTATTTAAAAATTAATTAATTAATTAATTAATTAATTATTAAAAAATTATTCATATGAACTTGAATAAAAAGTTACCATCTGAACCACTCCTTCTCCCAAATTCTGTTCCTATCCGATATATTTAAATTAAAATCAATTTTTTTTATTCTTCAAAAAAATATATTTATCTCTCCCTTCTAGATAATTATTGAAATGAATAACAATAAATCCTTGTAAATATTTTGATGGTGAAAAAAAAATGAACTGTGAGAATTTAAGGACTATACAATTAAAAAATAAAAGTTTGACCTATTTAGGAACACCAATATATTCATGACTTGATCTCATTGAACATTTATATTGTTTATGAAATACTATTATTCATATATACAGAATCAATGCAAAATAATATTTCAAAAATAATATTGAGTCCAATATGTAGCCTTCATGTTTTTTCAACTTCCTTCATGTTCTCAACTTCGATTTTCATGAAAGATTATGGTAAGCCTTATTTCTTCTTTCCTTAAACATTTCTTGTTGAAAAAGTTTTTTGAAAAAAGTAGAAGAGTAGAAAAGAATTGATAACTTTCTATTAATAATATTTAGTGGAGTCACTAATTTCTAGCAAATCATCCCATCAATGAAAAATCTTTTCAAAACTCAACCTCTGATTTTTCAAACGAAATTAATAAATCCAACTTGAGCACTGAGAAAATCTCACTAAACCCTTATCATAGAAGAAGGAAAATGCTTCGGAAATCCTCACGAAGTTTAATCACCATTCACTGTTGGCGCATCTTGTCTTGCGGATAATACTAATATTGAAAGTTTTGCGCGATTAATCTTGAACAGCGTTTGATGCTGTTCTTTTGAGATATATAGTGTTCACCAGTCCGGTAAACAGGATAAATACGCCGTTATTCGTCCCCGTGGCGTATTCAATTAATGCTAACAATTCGTCTTTGTGTGAAAATGAAGGTAAATGGTGAAGCAGGTACTTACAATAACCTGGTTTCTTGAGCACTCTGTTTCGAGAAGCGGACTCGAGGGTTGCACGAGGATAGAAACGTTGAAGGGGGGTGGTGGAGGTGAGAGTTGAGAGTTGAGGAGGGGTGAGGAAGATGGGGTGGAAAAGAGGCGAGAAAACAATGTAAAAAAGGAAAGACACAAAAAGAAAAGGAAGAAGACGAAAGGAGGGGTGACTCCGGAACAGGGTAAAATAGTAGAATAATAATATTCCGCGCGATTCCATCTAGCATTAGCGATTCTTTGAGCGAGTAATGAAGGAATTTAAATATTTCTCTCGCGCTCGGTCTTTTGCCCCGCAGCCACCCCCTTCGTTTCTCATCCTCGTCAGCGAGTTTCCAAGTCAATTACCGGATTCAACCACCGCGTCCTTGGCCACGTTCTTTATTAAAACAATTCGCCAGACCTCTCACTCCCTCTATTCGTAGAGTATACTGCGCACAACTGCACAGCAAGCTTGCCAGCATGTAGCTATCTCACTTCGATCGAATTTTCTTCCTGAATATGGACGTCGCGTCTCTGCTCTCTCTTAATTAAAATATTATAATCAAGCGTCGGATTAGAGAATCACGCCTCTCGTTGTGCTCAGTATCCTCATTTCAAATATATGAAATATGAATCAAGTTAAATTTGCAATTTAGCACACTATGCTCACATCACAAAATAGACGGGATAAAGTATTTCATTATTTTGTCACATAATCAGCTGCTCGTGTAACCTTCTCTTCATTTCTCTATCTTCATTTTAATTGAAATGGCTTTGAGCCAGTCGACTGTGTTCTTTATTTAAATGTGGTTAATACACTTTTTATTGAAGGTTTTACTGAGCTTGATTTAAATTACGTTTCGTAATATTAACTGACTTTACTTAGTTTTCAAGTGGCTTTTTTTGAAAATTTGTTGACAAAGAACACATCGCATTAAAGAAAATTCGCCATCATTTTCTTAGCAACTTGAAACAAAACATTCTTTATCATGTCCCTCAAGTACTTTTCCTAAATCTACACTATTGATTTTTGAAAAAAGTATTTCTTTGACCAATCTTTTTGATTATAAGTTAATATCTTAGAAAATACATGACTTACAAAATAAGCTTTTTTTACCATTGATAGGTAAAACTGTTCCAGATGTTATTTTTCGCTGAATAAGAGAAATAACATCGGGAACCATTATTATATCTGTCACTATTAAAAAACTATACATCGAAATTAAATCTTATCTCAAGGTTGGAATCACCTAAAAGTATGAAGATTATGAATTTTATTGAGATTCTCTTGTAGGAATCTATTAAAAATTAATCTCGTCCTCTCCATATCTTAGTTGGTATAAGAAGACCAGACCGGCAATCTGAAGACCTGCGTTCGGATCCCAGCGAGACTAGACAGAATTTTTTCACAGACTAAAGAATATATTAATTCCTAAGAAGTATTAATACATACCAGTGGATCAAGAAATATAACATCAGAAACAATTACAAAAAAAGCTTTTGAAAATTATGTAATTTATATCATTTTTTTGTTCACATTATTTAATCAATTTCATTTTTGTATTTTTCAGGTGAGTTTCCAGAATTCAATACTGTTCAACATCGTGGTAAGAAGCCACAATTAATTTCGGTTCTTTTCATAAGAGAGTTTCATATTAGAAACGAAATTATAAACTAGATTTATAAATGCCGAAGTACATTTCCTTAACTGAAAAAGGTTCGCAACATTTTCTAAAGCTTTCAGCAAGTTAAATAATTTATCAACTTATTCATTTGGAATCTATAACTACTTATGCATGAATATTATTGCAGGATTCATTAATTTACAACGCAATTTAATCAAAAAAGATGTTCTAAAAACGATTTCATTTTAACAAAATTACAATTCTTTGTACACTTTAATAATAATTCAAATGTTATCCTAAAAACAAATATTGATTTATGAGCTTCAAATAACGATACTTAAAAATTTATTTTCTTTGATCATAAATTGCAAAATACATACATTATTTTTACATACTGAAAAAAATTATACAGCTGCTTCAGCTGAATCTTTTGCTAGATTTCGTCTTTTAAGAAAATATAGCTGTTTTACCTAAATATCTAGCTATAAATGGCCAAAATCGTCATCATAAGTGAAATTTGTCATTGATGAATTTTAATGATGCATTTTTCATTATTGATATTTATTTGACAGTCACTAATTATTTCTTAATAATTCGAATTATTATAATCAATTATGTCAATGAGCATTACATAAATTATTTTTTCTGTAAGCAAGGCCTTTTTATTTCAACTAGAATTTTTCCTTCGAGTAAGAAACTTTAATTTAATTCAAGCGTGGCTACAGTTTCCAGAAAGCTCAGAAATCTGAAAAATGGCAGGAATTCTCTTAATAAAAATTCCCAAGTCAGAGATCTGTTCTCACAATTCATGGAGTTATACAACTATAATTTTTAATGCATCTACATGATTTAATCAAAATACCACAGTAACTATGAAGGTATCGTTTTTGCCGCATAGGTATTCAATTGCTGGAAAGATCTGGAACAGTATAAAGGAACAAAAGACTGGGGGTGATTACGTAACTTCCTCACATCCCACTTATCACTTGTCCGTTTTTGAAAATTTACGCCTCATATTACCCAATATTACCGTTGAATTTTGAAACGTTACTCATTTAGAAGAGTCATCAGGTTAAAGGTTTGCAGTGTGTATATATTCGATTTTCACGAAGAGACTTGGCTTCGGGAAATTTCCGAATGATTCAATTTTACGGATTACGCTTTTTTCACCAAGGGTTAGTAAATGAGTAAATACATTGTAGACTAGGTTAAGAAAGTTTGTGAGATGGAAAAATAATTAGCGTGGGAGGTTATATATCTGAAATATTTATTATCTGGAATGCATATCAATTATCAGCAAATTTTGTAACTTTATTTTCATTAAATGATATATATGTTGAGAAAATTATTTGAGAATATATTTTGCAGCCCTACGCTTTGTATAATTTTAAAAATGACTTCATTTCATCACTATTATAAGAGATGATATATGTTTCTCCATGTTTACTTATTATTTTCAGATTATACAAGCAAGATTTTTAAGTAACATCATTTAAAGTAACATAATTAAAAATAATTTTCAATGACGTTTTTTGGTCCTAATTTATGCATAAAAAGACTTCATCAAGTCTGATTTGCTCCCAACATATTAGATTAGTTATTCTAAAATTCAAAATCCTTTTTTCTTGGTTTTCATATCTGTATATTATAGATATTTTTTAAAAAGACGTTTGAGTAATATTTAAAATTCGACGGTGACATGTGGCGTGAATATTGAAAAACACTGAATGGTGAAAAGTGAGAAGTGGGATGATGGATGTGGGAAAGTTACGTATTCGACCCCCTGTTACATTCTTGGATCATTCTATTGCAGATCAAATTGATACCGTCATATTTAGTGTGAGACTAAGTGATTAAATACTCTATATAATCTTAATTAATTAGTCAGTTAAATGTAATGGAAGACACTTTTGAAAATAAAAATTTGCTTGATCGGCTTCCGTTTAAAAAGTTAATAAAAGGTTATGCAAATGCAGAGGAATTAAAGCGTTTCCTTCTGCTGCATAATGGAATTTTTCCACTGGCGTATTTTCGCATAGAAACGGGCAAGTTGTACTCTTTCAGTGTAGCACATGCTAAATTGCTCTTCAGCATAAATCAATGCGTCAGGACTTCGATCGGGTAGAATGATGGGCATGCAATGGATATCATGTGATTCGAAGTTGCGGGTATGATATCGCATTACTATTAATATTTCAATAGGAAATGATCGAACCTGTTCAAACCGGAGTCTCCTTATATTCGTCGACCCAGTGGCTCCTGATGCGAAACCGCATCAATGCGTTAATTGCTTCATCGAATATGAAACCCATATCGTTTCATGCGATAATTCGGATTTTAGCTTGATATTGAAGTTTCATCTCTTTTGAGATCCTTAACTCCGCTACCGTTAACCGTATTCAGTCTAATTGCATTCAAGATTACCATTAATTGATTGCTTTCAACGTACGTAACCTCATTTTGATTACGCATTCAGATCTAAAACGTTAATTAGTAACCAAAATATTACTAATGAAATTAATATACTTTCTTTGAATACTTTTAAATTTAAATTCACTGATTAGTATTACGAACATTACAAAAGCTTTGAATAAATATTTCTTGAACAGAATATCTATTAAAGTAATTATTTTGATTATTTTACAGTAATTTTGGTAATGTCCCAAACGAAGCGAAAAGGAAGAAGAAAAATGGGAGGTAATAGACTGAGCGAAACGGAAGGATAATTTCTGTCACAAATAGGTGGTAGACAGTGTAATAGGTAACAAGAAGAGAACTAAGCGATATCATTAATTTTGCCTGGAGAATTTTTACCATCCTCCAATTTCCACAGGAACGTTATTTCGTTTGGGCGCTGACTCGGCTGAAAGTCTCTTCGCGTGGTTTCTACTCCGGAGTGCTTCAGCCACATATTTAACGAATCCTTTCTCAATTGTACACCACCTTCGTCAAAATTTCCGAGTATGGCAAAAAAAAGAATTATAACCAGCTTCGTTAAGCACCCACACTTACATATGAACTTTTCTGTCTAAGAGGGAAACGTTAAATGTAATTACAAAAAATGTTCCGAGAAAAGCTGTTTGTTAGGTTCTTATAAATTTTTGGCTGATAAACTCTACAGTTTTAAATACTGTTATGGCTATAATTTCGAACAAAAATTGGATTCAATTCCATTTTTTTCTTCATAATGAATTTAGATACTTTTTGTTATCCAGGGATTTTCGTAAATGAAATTTTGATGAAAATCAAATGAATTTCGAACTCGAGAGGAAAGTGTTAATGGGAGAGAGGACTCCGGCATGACTTCCCGTTTCGCTCGCGCGCTGATACCGTCGCGACATCCGCCAAAAGTTAGTTTAGCGCGAACACACCCTATCTGAAGCAGCTATAGCTGATTTAATTACCACACACTTACACTCACATCCTTCTACACAACTTTCATTACCTCAGCTTCCTTTGCTTTTTGGCTGAAATTAAATTTACCAGGATTATTATAGATGTTCTTGAAGATAAATTTAGTATCTGAAATTACATTGAAGCTAGGAAATAACAAATGACGGGTTTGTTGCAAATAGTGGTATTTTTACAGTAATTAGTAATGCAACACGTGTTAGTGACGATCATAAACTGTGGGAGACATTTGATACCCACAATTAATGGGACTCTGCCTCAGGCAAGACATTTCAGTGGTTATTATTCCTGATCATTGGTTCCATTTTCCTCTATATTTGAATATTTTTATTCCCAAGAGTGTACAAGCTTCAATTATTTAAAAATATCTTTAATCTTTTCTGCTGTCGTTATATGTTCTATAAATATTTTACTAAAATATTTAGTTTATTTGCTCTTTGCATACATTTAAGTGGATATTTGTCAATTATTAGAGATTGATTAAACATACAATTTCAATTAATCCATTTCATGCATAACGAAATAGGACATATGATGTACTAAAACTCTTACGTCTAAATTCTGAATATTCAATAGACGGTAATGATTATTCTATAATAATTAATGCTTTGCATTACGTACAAGTTCAATAATTGCGGTGTAAATACAGTTTAATCAAATTCGTCATCATCCCGCATAGTAAATTGGTACTAACTTTGAGAATGGCATGATTCAATTACCGAATGGATACTGCTTATTATTGAATAATATTTAGTCTCGATGGAATTACTTTCGAAATAGGACTAGGGGTACAAATGCAAAAACACATATCTGTATTTCCATCATATCTCTGAGCCCTTCATTTAATCAGACATAACCTTTTCTCTATTCAGGATTTTCATTCATGCTCAGAGTCGCGTGAATGAAATATAAACCAGTGGGTGAAATACATCCTAGTTATTTCAACGTGTATGTTATTCCTATTTTTAAAAGTGATGAGTGAGAATGATATTTTTTGTTATCGAGAAACTCGTTTCCATTAAAGGCTTTTGTTTTTGTAAGAGAATGCTGGATTGTAACATTATATCATTGTTATATTATTAATATTTTAAATGCAAATTATAATGTTCCGAAATAGAAAGCTGTCAAGTTAGGCCAACAAATTTTTCTTCGTTCTTCAGTAAAGAAAATTTTTTGCTTACGAGAAAGGAACCACTAAAAGGAATCTGTATAAATGATAGTTCACAAGCTTCTTTGATATGTTTAATAAAAAAGTCTGAAAAAATGGAGTCCTTTATTCCTTACAGTGAGACAATCTCACGCATCTCATCTCACTGAAACCAAAAGGGTGGACTCATATGAGAAGGGTGGATTTTTGCGTCGACAGTCACAAAGTCACCCTTGAGATTGTTGAAAAGGCACGAATCTCGTCGGGCAGACTGCAGGGTAGAACAGAGTCGATACGTGCGAAATCGCACAGTCAGGAAAGGTTGAAGCACGTTCTGTCATCCTTTCGGTAATGTCACGATGACAGGCGACAAAGTATTCCATGTACATGTTGAAGGAAGGGTGGAATGCTGGTAAACAGCTGAGACAGCAGCCATGCGAATATTCAATGCCTCTGATGTGAGTGGGAGTCTCTCGTCCGTTCCATGCTTCTGTGTAATGTGATGTGCTATACCCACAATGTATGTACAACGTACATCTCCATAACGAAGAACGCTCGTGGTAGTTGCAGCTAACCTATCCTTCAATCCTAAACTCTTCCCATGGTGAATGCGGTTGTGTTAAATCACCTGGAAAGATAGCAACGACCAAAACGCCCATTCACTGAAGACTAAGTGCGCCTCTATTTTTACGAGCGTATTACCACCGTTACGACTTTCTTCAGGGTCCCATTCCGGAAACCCAGAGAATCACACTTTGTTTTTAAATGTGTACACAACCCACTACTTTTCGAATCAGCGTTAATCATGTTTCATACATAAAACCTTCATTTTATTTCAAATGCTGTCAAAAATTACATTTAAATATTCATTATATGTGACGATCCGCCGGGAAAGAGGCAACTTTGTCAGTATGTAAATGGATATAGATGAATACAGCCGGATAAATTTCCGATATTTTAAGCCCAGAACGAACCCTCTATGCTAAAAAAAAGTCGCACTTTTGAAGTTGAACATTTTATTCATAAGTACATAATGTCACAAGATAGAGCATAAATTGAAATATGATTTCCCATCAAAACCCTAAAATCGATACTTTTGATCTTTTTTTAAAAACACGCGAATATCTTCTAACCTACGATCGACAAAGTCGGATGCATCATTATCATAGGTTAATCCATTCGTTTTTATTTGAATAACTTATGAAATACATATATCAACGTCGTATTGTGTCAATATTGACTGTTATTTTGTTAAAGATATAAATTTTTACTTTTCTGCAATATTTTGATTGATCCAAATTATATATAATTTAGCTGAAATGCTTAGAAAATTAAATCCGACACCGTAATTAAAAGCTTAGTAATTTGTGGAAAATTTAAATCATGAAAACTAAAAACTTGAAACATTCAGATTAGAATAAATAAAATTTCAAAACAGTTTTTATTCAAGCAATCATAGTTTCAAAGAATCCATTACTGTAAAAGAAATTATTACAGGGCTAATTTCAGATATTAAAGTAAGACACAGAAAAATAATCCAGTGGTACTAAAATGAGACCACTGGTAGTTCATGGCAATGTGCAAGTAAGTTGCACAGCATTGAGCTGTTGGGTGCCATATTGGTGTACTTACATTTTTATAAGTCACTTATTTTCCATTTATGTTGTACATAACTTGATAAAGAACAAATAAAAAACAAGCGACTTTTGAAAATGCAAAAACGCAGTTATTGCACTTAACCGATCAATTTCATTTTGGCATAATTCCAATGCCTAAGCTGTAGGAAGATGCATACAAAATAAGGAAGAAATTGAAAAAGTTCAATATTTCAAAAGTTATTATTGAATCTCAGACGCAGTAAAAATTTCACTAATTTACTATATCTCGTTCATAAAATTGCATAGACTTCGTACATAACTAGGTATCATAAGTTCAAATGACATTTGTTGAAAAAGTTTAATTCCCTGTAATATTAAAATTAACTGAAACCAAATTCTGCATTTCGCCTTTTAAGTTGAATTCAATATTTGAAATGAGCACACATGATTCATGAAAAGTAAACAATATCATAATTCTGGTTTGTAATATATCATATGATATTTTTCATTCTAAGAATTGATTATATATAGAGTATATAATTAAATGTTTACATTAACTATAACAATTAACAAAAATGCGTATTTGTATTGAAATTTGAATCTACTATTATGTGTTGTTGCGTGATTGCATTACAAATCAAAATGTTACGACACAATGAATTCTCTTGAGTAGTCGATGCAACAATGGTGGTAGTGAATTGGATGAAGAGAGTGCAAATACAAGTTTCTTTAACGAGAGGGTTGGAGAAAGAGAAATTAAGCTCGGGAACTAAAACGAACAGTCGGATTATAATGCAGATGTCATTGGAGTTTTAGTTTGACTTTACGCTCATGCAAACTTTTAAGGAGTCCTTTATACACCTTCCGACATACGTAAACCCACTACACCTTATCATTTCCGCACCACTAACTTCCTCTCTACAGCTATCCATAAATTTACATCACATATAATTCTCACCACTATAAAGGGAAAACAAACGTAATTTCTTTTATATAAAATTCACATTAAAGTTTATGTAAAACGTTATGATTTATGTCATATATAATTTTTGTTTCTACATAGAGGCAGAATTAATTTTGATTGAAGTCAGTAAAATTTGAGTGGCACTAACGACACGATCGCCTGTAAGGGGCACGTTTATATGTAACTCGATTTATCCGATACAATTTCGCATTTCTGCTTAATGATGGTCGGTTCTACAGGCACGTGGTAGATTACATATCGAATGAGGGTAAAGACATAAAACTCACATTATTTGATGTAATCAACCCCTCTTTGTTGTAATTACATTCGTTAAACGTAACCCGACCTTCTAACTTATTTCCATTTGACGCACATTAAACTTTATTTGAAAGGAGCACTCTTTTAAAGTGAAAGTTTGTCAAAGGGGCGAATTCTGATTACACTGGGACTCCAGTTTACCGTGGGTTTCGGACATGGCCTCAGTGGCCTTTATGGTAAATCGGGATACTCCAAACCGTTCTTCTTCATCTTCTTGCTTGTAGCTTCTTAAAATGTCTAACCGTAAACTGCGCAACTCCGCTGGCCTTGCAAGCGCCTCTCTCTCGCCCACTTGGACCACCTCATCCGGTATATCGGGTTCCGGCAAACCGGAGTACCAGTGTATTAGCAAAATATGTAATTGAAAGCAATTGACAAGAGGTGAAACCAATAATAGATTTGATGCTTTCACGATGATTCATTATGAAAATCATCCCCTTAAATTTGAGCATGCCGACAATCATTAACACTTATTTATCTTCATAATAATTATTGACTCATTATTACAATATCGCGTTTAAAAAGGTAAAAGGTCTAACTTTATGTGCTGTATTGTAATAAGTGCTTTAAGCTCAAAATTTGGCATTGTAATATATAAAATTCTCTTAGAAATTGTAAATGATAGTTAACTATTCTTCAAAACGAAACCAAATGATGACTGTGTGTAGCATTTTCAAGTTTAATTTCAGAAATGAAAATCTGGATTAAAATCTGATGCAGTTTCTAGGTTAGATATCCTCGATACGAGGCAACGAGGATCGTTAGCGTATCACTAACTCGTTCGATATATGACCATATCTCTACTCCGTTTTGCCATTCCAGCATCACATTTTGCCTATAAGTTCACTGGGCTAGATGACTGCATACAAATGACAAGGTATGCACCCTCGTTAGGTAAATTGGATTTCCTCCCTCTTGAAATAAAAAAATTCGCATCGAGCTGGAATTTCCCTCCACCTCAAGATACAGAATGTAAACGACTTCGGGTACACTCGTTGCCTCGAAAATCGATAGGAGCCTGTGAAAAGTTAAAAGCGATTGCCTGTTGCTAACTGACCTCAATTAGCAGCTCAGTCTTCTGGGTAATAACTGAATCTCCCGACATAGTTTTCAACTTGGACCTTGCATATTTGAACAGGT